>WBMZ01009020.1:0-84491 GCA_013400975.1 Atrichornis clamosus
TGGCAGATACCTGCCTTTCAAACGAAGACATAAGTTTAGTGAGCTTTTCTCCCAAGTTCCACCTGAGCCTTTTCTAATGCTCTCCCACATCATATAGGTAAAAAATGCAGAAATACAAAATTGTTCTGCCAGCCAGCAGCAGCAATCACTCCTTCTGAAGATTAGGGAAAATTTAAATTGACACTAGTAAAATCTTGCTTTACAGATGTTGGTCTAACACTTCACAGAGATCTGTGCAAGTTTCTGAAAATTCTCTGTATTCAGTCTCAGGACTAGCTCATGCTTGCTGCCATGAGGACTTAAATGACAGGCATTATTACCTTTCCTGATAGGTCTGTAAGCTTCCAGGAAGTAGGGCTTGAGATAGACCTCAAAGAGATTCCCTGTGATCCCTTCTACCGTATCATCAATTGGCAGCACATGGATACGTTTGCCGTATTTCACGTCTGGGCAAGGCTGGATGCTGCAACAGAAGAAAACTACAGTGAGACACATCATGCTGGACTTGCACCTCAGTGCACCTCCTCTGCAAGGAAAGGGCAGAGATGCCCCTTCCCGGGAAAGTACATCCAAAGCCATTGCAAGGCTTCCCAACTGCACAACAGTATTTCAAGGCTGACAAGGCAAAAATGATACCCGCCAAGAGCTAGTCTTTACAACACACTTGCCCTCCCTTGTCTCAGTCCTGACCAAGACCACTGGGAAATTCCGTACTTTCTTCCTACCCTGCTGCTCTTCTGCAGACCCCCTCACCATGTTGACACATCACTATTGCAGCCTAAAGACCTGCGAGAGTCACAAGGTAACTTTTATTTCAACAACAAGCTACTGCAGAACCATCTGCAAGGGAAAGTGAGCTGGAGAGAATCTTTGTTCCTTCCTCTTTCTCACCTGCTACAGGCACCAGAGTCACTGTTGCTGACAAACCTGACTCTGAGCAAAGGCTCCCACAGTACCAACCAGGGGTAAACACCTTTGCAGCCAGGTGTCTGCCAGTCCCACTTTGTGGGGGCTGACAATTAGGTTAAAGACTGAAGGCCCTTTCCCCCTTTATAAATACATTCTACACTTATTTTGCAGTGTAACACGACAGCCTATTGTAGTGACAGCTCAAAGCATCCAGCTGTGACAGAAAGCTCAAACTGACTTCCCCAGCTAAGAAAAACCTGCGTGGAACTGCAGCCAAGCATACAGAGTTTCATATGTGACTTCTGCTAGAGACTCCTAATAGATTCTTTTACCACATGCTTTACAGAGAGGACATAGCAAAAGGGTAAAGACAGGCTGCCCCAGATGGAAAACAGCTGACAGACCACAATCAGGAAGCGACTAGTACATGAATCTGAATTTTGGCAGGTATCAGGACACAGTAACACTATGAGCAGTTAAACACTGGCAAGAAAAACTTTGAGGGCAAGTGGTGTGAAAATTCCCTGACCTCACAACAAGTCAAGACAATTGGTAACACATTTGGGAGGCTGAGAACCACTACAGACATAGTGCCAACAGAGGAGAGCACAGTCTGTCACACTAGAAGAGACTCCAACAGGAACCTCACATCAGGTTAAAGGATTCACCTCTATTTTACATCCAAAGACACACAGTGGTGTTTTAAACTTGCATTTTTTAGTGGTAGACAGATGGGTGGAATAGCCTCATTTCTCTCATCTAGGAAGTGTGTATGAAACACATTTTACATTTTAAAACTATTCCGGCTATCACCTCAGAAAGACTGCTGCCAGAACCCAGGCTCCCATTTTCCCAGAACATGCAGGATACTCCCTATAAGGACAACGCTCAGTACGAGGAGCTGTTAGTCCTCTCATACTTAAATCTGCAAACTACCTTTTTTATGTTCAGGAAATGCTCATGTGCTACCCTTCTCCCCACTCCCATTACAGAATGGAACCAGTCTCCCATAAACTGAGATCCATAGGTTGAAGCTTTCCTACTACTTTTAAGATCCCTTCCAGCCCAAACCATTCTAAGGTTCTGTGATTCCACTTTCTGCAAGTATTGCACAATAAATATTTTTAAGCATTTTTAATTTAAAAATTATTTTTACAACAAAAATTGGAATGTAAGTATCCTTGGGGGATTTTAAATCTTGCTATTTGGCTGTTCCACTTTCTTTTTGGCACTCATTTCTAGCAGGTTTTAACTTCTTTTTGCCATAGGGCAGCTCAGATACTATGAGATGAACTATGATGTTCCTAATGCCTTCCACAGGTAACACTGTGTCCTCACCTGATCACGTCACCCAGGCGCACTCTCAGGTTGTTGCGAACAACCCTATTCATGCGAATCTTCTCATCGGAGCAGGTATCATCTGACAGAACAATGCAGACTGCTTCTCTCCTCTTCTTTCCTTTTAGCAGCACAGTGTCTCCTCTGAACAGCTGCAGTTCATCCATTTTTGCCTGTAAACAGCAAAGTGTTAGAACAAGCTTTTGATAAGACAGGAATTCAAGCATCTGAAGGAGAGTTACTAGACTTTGGAAATTACACCTTGGAAGTGATATACTAAATCCACAAGGACAGAGGCCCTCACTGCCTGGGTGCAGAGCTAATCTTGAAACCAGAGTGAGGGCACAACTGAATCCTACAAATTGAGACTCAAAAAACATTTTATAAAGGAGGAGTGTTGGGAAGCAAGACAACCCTCCCTCAGGGGTAACAGCTGTAGCTTCTGACGCAAATACTTGTACTCATGTTGCAAAGTTACATTTCAAGTTAATAGACAGCAACAGCTTGCAAATTACCAGATTAAATGCTTTGCCTCTACACATGACGCACCTGGGACAGTGACACCACACTGTTGTCTTCATTGATGGCTTCATCAACAATTAACCGATTGGGCCTGTTCTTCTGCTTCAGAATAGCAGTTGATAAGTCATCGGCTTTAGAGCTGGGAGAGAAAACACAGCTTATGAGCCTGAGTGATACCGGCCCTGTCCAGCCACACCCTTTTTTTCATCTTCATTTCCTACAAGTTTCTTTGTTGTCTTATCTTTTATCAATTACATTTGTTTGTAGGACAAAGGAGAACATTATTTCCCAGTGATCAGTTGCAGGAGTTCAAGTGACAACATTTTCTGTCCGTAAATATAACTACAAGCTTCAGAAGGATACAGCTCTGAAGCCATCTATGAAAATAAGTAGTCAGTGAGATGTTGCTGACTGTAAGATGTTTTGCCTCAATGAATTAGTCAGACTCATCTGAAATCACATGTAACTGCTGCCAACACAACAAAAGTTCAAGTCTATTTGGTGTCAAATCCCAGATAAATAGAGGAATTAAAGGACAATGCTGCAGCAACCCTGACAGGAAGAGTTGTAAGAGTTTAGCCTGCTGAGGTCTGTTTGTTAAACCTAGCAAGCCAGTATAAATATTCAAGTGCTCATAGAAAATGATTTTGCGTTGGATTTTTTTTAGCACCTTTCCATAATACCTTCACAGAAGTCACTGCAGCCCCAGCCCACAACACCACAATAAATACACAAGATAACTCGTTCGCCTTGACAAAATGGAACAAGCAAAACATCAAGGACATGGAAGAAAGGCAGATTAACTGTTCTCCTTCAAAGTTTTAATACAGCAAATAATTCACTATGAAAGAACATGAATTTGAATCAACTTATTCTTGAGGAGCTTGTGAAAGTTGTACATTAGACATGCACAACATGGGTGGACTGCTGTAGCTTCCGCCTATGGGCACCTGACTACTGTCTCCAAGTATGTGGATGTGCCAGTGTCCAAGGTTGGAATAGAAAACTTTGCAGCTTAACATGACTCTGACAAGGAAAATTAAGTCTCCCTTTGTCCTAAGCAAGCAGCAAGAACAGGTAAAGAGTAGGGAGCTTTGCGGACAATGGTGACAGTCATAACTTTATCTCCATCTCACCCTTTTAGGGACAGAATGACCAGAAGAGACTAAACCTTGAGTAGAAATGGCAGCAGTGCTTCACTTGGCATGTTCACTGCATTTTTAAGAGTCCATCAGAGAAGGGTGACATACCTATGGTGTGATGTTACCCACGTCCCTCCGCCCCTCAAGACAGAGACTTTTCCAAGACAGCCTATGCAGAATTAGCTCCTTTCTCTTACATGCAAAACGGGAAACAATACCAAGCAAGCCTGTGAGGGCAGCCAGCTTCCGTCCAAGAGGTTCTCAAACTTCCCTTAAATCCTGGTAGCATAGGAAACATGTTGCAAGTTACAAGGCAACATTATTTTAAGTGAACAAAACAAGCTGGAAAACATGTCTTCCCTGAACTGCCAGCACTATGAAAGTTACCTTTTTTCCCCTCTTTATGAAGGAGAGCAAGAAGTAAGACATTACAGATCTATTCTCTTAACACAAACGGACACAATAAAGACTGCTGGACACATCCTGGAAAGGACTCATGAATTCCTTCTTCAATCTAAGATGTGGTCTTGTTGGAGTTCTAAAAAGTCTGGTATTTCCAGGAAAACTGAGAAAGCAATAAGGAAACTGAACAAATACATTATCAGGGCAGACTGTGGTTAAACAATGCATAAAACCAACAACCTACTTGTAATAACTTTGCCTCATCTTTAGATCCTAGCCACTGAAAACTAACCCAGCAGGTAGATGTCAAAATTTGATGTAAGGGACACCAGGGAGACACAACACTCATACTTGGCTTATTGGAAGTGTGAATGTAACTCATGTCCCTCTGCACACAAGATGTGAATGCAAAGGCCTTTTGATAAGAAACCACTGCCAGACTTTGGCTACATGAACTGTTGCTGAAACTAAGTGTCTGTCCCTTGGCATGTAGGGACACCCACACAGCCTAAAAGCCTGGGACACAAGATCAAAAACAAACGGTAAAGGAACTGGGTAGCAAGTGGAGGCTTTTCAGTCAGCACTGTCCACAAACCAAAAGCCATAAAACACTGGAGAGGAAGTTCAGATAACTCCCAACATACAGTAATGCTACAGAACATAGCAAGAATCCACTTGGTTCTGCTGAATGAGAGAAAAAAGTTTTAGTATGGAAGAACTGAATCTACAGTTCCCGCAGAAGTGAGGGCTGGATCAATATCAGATACACTTAAGAGAGATCGAAAAGCTTGGAGGCATTAAAAATGGAATAAAAGTCTCCAAGAAACAGCATGCAGAGAGCTAAATGTGCGGGGTCAGCTTCAGTGCTCTGACCTGACAGGTCTGCAGAGGAAAAAACAAAAGTGCTACAAAATTACGTGTCAGCTATAAAGGGAAGTGATGTTATTTCTCCGGCAGACAAGGGTAAGGCCTTGGACAGACAAGCACTATCCATCTTCCAGCAGCAATTTACAATATTGTTATCATCACTATTTGCCCTCATTGTATCTCTCTAGGGGTTTCTCGTGCTGCAGCTGAAATAACAGGGCAAAATAGATCTGTGCACCTCTGCCACGCTCAGACAAACCCTGACATCTGTGGGAAGGAGAGCATCAAGAGAAAACACCAAGCAGGAAAGCCTAAGGCATGGGTTGGGACATTCTCCTGCCAATTGTCCTACTTCTGCTGGTAAACTTCAGCAAAGGGTAGGGACAGACAGCTAACCCAGGTAATTTTTAAAGCTCCTCAATGAGCATCTGGTCAGAGACAGCCAGGTGCAAACCCACTAAATCACCTCCCTGACCCACCCCTTTTATCAGCTCCCTCACACACTTTCCCTCTACCTCCTTTCCTTCCCTCTCTTAACAAAGAGACAAACTGAACACAAAATGCAGGTTTAGAGCTGTTTTGGAATTAAAAGAAAGTTCAAGCCCTGCATAAAGCTGCCCCCAGACAGAAGGCAGAAGTGAGGACATAATCACCAGCACAGTGAATGGCCAAGCTTGCATATGGAGTGCAAGACATCAATAAAACTGAAGCAGGTATGTACTAGACCTAAAGGCCAACCTTTACAGGTTCTCTGTTCACACGTTCAACCCCCTCTTGTCTCTCAGTAAAGCAGCTGAAGAACCCCATTTCACACACAGAAGAAGTAGGGGGACTTTCTACAACTTACAGAATCACAGAATGTCCTGAGGTGGAAGTGACCCATTGGGATCATCAAGCCCAGCTCCTGGCCCTGCATACGACAGTTCCAAGAATCACACCCTGTGCCTGAGATCACTGTCCAAACGTTTCTTGAACTCAGACTGGCTTGGTGCTGTGACCACTTTCCTGGGGAGTCTGTTCCACTGCCCAACCACCTTCAGGGTGAACCCTTTCCTGATAACTAATCTCCCTGACACAGTTCCATGGACTTAGTTACATCACTCCATGGTTTTCCTCTGTGTCAGAGCTCCCTCCCCTCATTCAGCAAGTGATAATGCCCAGAGGCATTACAGGGGAGGGTATGGAGAACCAGAGGAGAAAGTAATTACCACTTAGTGATCCTTCTGAAAATGACAACCAACCTCCAAAGCCCCACTCAAAGTAAGGAAACAAGCTGTTTGTGCAAGCCAGTGCTAAAAATAAGCAAAACCCACTTCCCATAATGATTCCAGCTGCAGTAATGAAACTGAAATCAAGTCGTGTCTTCTGTGCACTGGTGTGACTTTTTACCACCATCCTTGTGAAATCACTTCCCAGATAAAACCTATGAACAGTTTCTTACCAGTCCGAACATCTGAATTACAGACTGAACTGCTTTTCCCAGGTAAGGGTTAATGAAAAAAGATTTCATAAAACATTTTTATTTACAAGTGAGCTGTCTGAGGTATGTGGTGACTGCAGCCACTTACTGGAACAAGACAACCACGAGTTGTGAGTTTAGACCCATCCTGGAGATGCCAAGTTTTCAAGACTGCTTCAGACAGGCTGGCAGAGGAAAACAGGAACCCCTTCAGAAAACACACTCCCTTAGCTTTTGGAATGCTACTTACCATGCTAAGGCTCGGTTCAGCAAGATGGCTGCCAGCAGCAGTGACAAAAAATGGCATCTAAAAATTAACTGTGTTCCAGCTGCAAAGTAACTTTTGCTGGTTCCTACGTGGGTCAGAAGAACTTTGCTAAAGTAGAAATCCCTTTTTAAAGACACTGTTAACCTCGCCCAGCTGCATAACCAAGCTCTGCAAATGTCACTTCCACTGCAGACACGAATGCCTGGCACACCTCACCAGAACTGATTCGGCAGGACCAAGCAAGCCTGTATTCCAGGAGTTGCAAAAGAAAACGAAAACATACCCAAAGAACACCAAAAGACACCAAAGGGACTAAAAGTGCCTCTGATGAGGCCAAAAAGTTACTTCGCGTATTCTTTGATTGGGGAAATTTATCTTTGGGTTTTATTTTACTCCCCTCAAAGTGCACGTGGGCTGCGTGCAGAGACTGTTACTCATTTCTGAGGAGCACAGAAGAGGATCCTCAGCCTGTAACTGAGTAGAGCCAACATGAGTAAGGCAAGACACCTGAGACGAAAGCACCGACGACCGCCTAGGCCATGCCCGGCACAACATGTCTGCCTCGGCTAGCGCCAAGTCACTCGCCAGCCCCGGCCCGAGGGCCGCTGCGAGCAGGAGGAGACCAGGACGGGCCTAGAAAACAAAGCCCTCCGTAGTTCAGGGCCCGGCGGGCGGGCGGCCCTAGGCCCGGCGCTGGCACGGCAGGAGGCCCGGCCCGGCCTCGCCCCCCCGCCATGACTCGACACTTCCCGGCGAGGCCCGGCCGTGCCGGTGCGGACGGCGGGAAGCGGCTCATCCCCGTCCCGGCGCCGCCGCTGCCCGTCTGGGGCCTGCAGGCCGCCCCTGGTGAGGCAGGCAGGCCGGACCGGGCCCAGGCCGCAGCGGGGCCTAGGCCGCGGGGAGGCGGCGGGGCCCGCACTTACTCGGATCCCGAGGCCATGGCGCTGCGGGGAAGGGGCGAGGGGCGGCGGACGGCGGCTCCTCGGGGCGGGCGGGGATCCGGAGGGTCGCAGGGGTCGCGGGTGGCGGGCGGACGGTTCGGGGCGTCCGCGCTGGCTGAGCCTCAGCGCCGACTCATCGGCGGCGGGAGCCCCGCCTACGCCGCCTCGCCTGCCTAGCAACAGTGTGCGCCGGCCAATCGGAAATTCCCTTCGGCCGCTGCCTCGGCCAATGGGCGAGGGCGAAATAAAAGGTAGAGCTCTCCGCCTTAGCCCCGCCCCCTGCCTGCCTTGGCCAATCGTCGCTAGACAAGCGCCTCTCCCAATAGCCAATCGTAGAGCGGATCTCCTGCCGAGTGACAGCGGTCGCGCGGCCAATGGCGAAGAGTCACCGACGGGAACTTGCGGGAGGGAAATTCCGCCCCCGCAGCCGTCGCTGATTGGGCAACGCCCTAGAGCAGGGCCAATCAGAAGGGGCGGGGTGCGCACGCGCGTCTCTTCCCGCCACCCGATTCTTCCTCGTGGAGTCAGGGAATGACTTGGGTTGGAAGGGACCTTCCAGATCATCCAGTTCCATCCCCTGTCAGGGGCAGGGACACGTTCCACTAGACCAGGTTGCTCCAAGCCGTGTCCAGCCTGGTCTTAAACGCTTCCACAGCTTCTCTGGGCAAACTGTGTCAGGGCCTCACCACCCTCACAGGGAAGAATTTCTTTCCAATACTTCACCTAACCCTGCCCTCTCTTAGTTTTAAACAGACACCCCTCGTCCTATCACTCTATGTTATTGTCAGAAGTCCCTCTCCAGCGGCCCTGTAGCCACTTAAGGGCACGGAAAGCCTGGTTGGAGCCTTGTCCTCAACAACCCCAACTCGCTCAGCCATTCCTCACAGGAGAGGTGCTCCAGCCCTCTGATCATCTTGCTGGCCTCCTCTGTGGACTTGGTCCAACAGGTCCACGTCCTTCCTGCGCTGGGACTCCAGAGCTGGATGCAGTGCAGCAGGTGGGATCTCACCAATGGGGAAGAGGGGCAGAATCCCTTCCCTCTCCTGCTGCCCACAGGGCTCTGGATGTAACCCAGGATATGCAAACGTGTTTCTGAAGGAACTGCAGGACAAAGCCCACCCAAAGCCCCCTTCTGTCCCTCCAGGGTTCAGAGGAGGCTGCAGCACCTTCTGCCTCTCACTCCTGAGCTGTGTCTTGCCCTCTTTATTCCTCCCTAGATCATCCTTTGCCTTGCAGCTCTCAAGCACTCCTTCCCTCCTGTGGGAGGCAAGGCTTGCTAAAGGCTTGGCTTATATGGTCAGGGGACCTTCCTCATCCAAAATAAGCTCCACCAAGAACCAGGCAGGGGCATGTGCTCCTTCATCCCTGCTCACGATCACTGAGAGGCCTGGAGCTATGGCACTGGCACAGACCCCCAGGGACACAGGGGACACACAGGCGTGGGCCTGGACCCTGCTGCCATCCCTGGCTAGTGCAGCATCGTGAAATTTAGACCTCAGAGCTGAGTGCTTCAGACAAAACTCTTCTCTGGGCTCCAAACCACAGTAACTGAGTAAACAGCCAGTACACAGAGCACAGGTAGGACCAACCACTGGTTCCCTGGAGCCTGGAGAGCAGAGCCAACCCTCCTCTGCACACCAACACAGAGGATGAGGATATCTCTGCCCTTGATCTCCCACACACAAGGGCACAGCCCATGGGCTCACAGCAGCTCCAGGCAGTGTCAAAGCCATGACTGCAACGCTTCACTCTTGAAAAAGAGCATGGAAAAACCTAAAACTGTACAGATCTGAGGCTTTTATTAGAAAATGAGATCTATGCTGTTTCAGTCCTTTGGGAATCCAGCTTTATCCAAGAGTAATTCTGAGTCTTGAAGGAGTCCTTGTGCCAGCCCAGTGCAGGGAGACCTCAGCAGGTGGGTATGGGGAGCCTGACCAGGTTAGCTTGAGGTGTCCTGGGCTGCTGTCCCAAGGTATTCCTGTATGCTTCTGGCAAGAGTTTCACTCTGTGGGAACATGGCCTGCTCCAGACATGAAACCAGGTACAAAGGGAGGGGTCTGAAAGAGAAGGGAACATGGCAGCAGTGAGGACTGCAGCATTACTTTGCTGCGGCCTAAGCTGTTTGTCCTGCAGAGGCCCTCCTCTATCTGCAGCCTCTGGCCTCCCCATCTGGCTCCACACCAGCTCTTCTGTGCCCCAGGGAGTCCTGGCAGAGCTACGGCCTGTGGCCCCTCAGAGCAGTGATCAGGGGAAGCTCCTCAGACACCTAAACTGTCCTCACAGCCCGACAGTTTGCACTGCTGGAGGTGAGATCCCACCCCTCCCTCCACACACCTTCCCTGCCCTTGCTGCTGCCTGTCCTCCCCAGGGGAGCTCTGGGAGAACTTCTGCCACTGAGCAGCCGCCTCTTGCTTTCGGTTCAGCTTCCACAATGCCTGCACCAGGTAGGAGGCAGCAGCTGGGTCACCTGCAAGACAGGAAGAAGGATCAGCCCTTAGCAGGGAAGGAGCAGGTCTTCAGCACTGCTATGGGTTGCAGGGTGTTGCAAAAGAAGCTTGGAAGCGAGACGGGGAATGAGTGTGAGGAGATATGTGTAATGGGGAGGAGATGATCCTGGCTGTGCCACAGGCTCTAAGTAACCCCAGGGCTGGCAGCCAAGGCAGATGACATCAGCCCTGCAGCACAGCCCGCCACACCTCACTTGGACACAGGTCGGGGCTTCCTTAGATGAAGCACAACTCCAGCTCCTCTGCTCTGGGAAAGCAGAGACCTGTCTGGGAGAAAGTTGGCTGTACCAAGCTGGGATTGGGGCAGGAGATTTCCAAGCTATCTCAGAGCACCAGCTGTTGGCAGGGTTATGATACACTCCTCTGATAATAGTTTTGGTCTGTTTCTGCAGGGCAGTGAGCTGACCAGGCCCCACAGAAGCATCTCTAATATTGCTTGTGGCCCTACTGTCGTCCTTGACACCTAAGTAAGTGTGGTCTAAAATATAAGAACTTCCTACTGAAGACAGCAAAGCAGGACAAATTTCTGGAAATTCCCCTCTGTTCCTCAACAAAATAAGCCTCTTACCTGGCGAGACCTGCAAACTGTGCTGGAAATCCAATAGGGCTTCTTTGTGCCTTCCCAGCTCCAGAAACTGCGTACCTCTCCCAATCAGAGAGAGCAACCTGATCTTCTGGAGCACCTCCACTTCTGGCTGGAGAGTCTCTATCGCAGAAAGACACACACACACGGAGATGGCATCCCCCAGACCTTCTCTCCCTTGCCACAGCAGGCTGAGCCAGGTTAGCAGTCAGAACAGGCCCTTTACTTGGGCTTTACTTCCAGCTTCACAGACAGATGGCAAAGCTCAGCTTCTCTGCCAGACTGGCAGAGGTCAGGAGGCAGCAGAGGGGGAGAGTGAAGAATGCCAAGAGCTCAGAATATTACACAGCTGTGGTGAACAGTGACCTCAGCAGCAGCCTGGCCTTTAGCTGCCCTTCTGCACAACTGGCATGTATCTTTTCCCTGAAATCTGAATTGGAGAAGCTTCCCAGTTCACAGCCCATTTAACTGCTACCTAGACAGTGAAGAAGGAGGCAGAACCAAGGCCAGACTCTGCTCCAACAAAACCAGCCAGTCTCTTCAGAGGCTTCAGCATGTCCCAGAGCTTTGCACCCTGGGACAAGTGCCTTCTGCCAGAGTGCTACTGGGCCTAGAACCTTGCTCCTGTACCCACTGCTGCCAAGCACACAGATCCTGACCCAGCCAGGCCCCACACAGGTCCCACCTGTGCAGCATCCTACCTGTTGGTTCAACGCCAGACCCATGAAGCTGGACACGCAGGATGTTGCTGAGGCACCTGTGGGCGGGAGGACAGAGGAGCTTTGGAGCCAATCCTGGGCTGTCAGGAGTATCAGGTTGTCAGGGCTGTGCCCTGCCCTGGCCCAGACAGCCATTGCAGCCTGCTGGGGAGGCCCTTTCTCCCAGCAAAGCTTCATCACCTGCTGAACTGTGTTACAGCCTCCTTGCCCTCGCCTAGCTTGGCCCATGCCCAGCCCTGGTGCAGGTATCCAGCTGCTCTCCAGGCAAGGCAGCACAGACTCTCCTTCTGGGACAGGAGTCCACCCGTCAGTTCTGCCCCTGGTGATGGGCACTCCGGCTGCTCCAGCCTCTCCCCCACTTGTAACACCCGTGGAATCAGGTCAGTTGTGCGGATGATGACCTCCTCACACACGGTTATGGCATCCTGGTGCCTCCCAGCCTGCTCCAAGGCGGATGCTGCTTCCAGGAACACCTCTGGGATCCTGGGCAGAGCTGAGCTACCATCCAGGGGCACCTGGGGGAAAAAAGCAACGTTGGTGCTGCAGAACTGCAGAGTTCTCAGCCAAGCAGAATCACCCTGTGTGTACTGGGAACCTGAAGCTGCTGCCCAGCAAAACTCAGGCCTGCTCCCACAGACACTGGAGCCTGGCGGAGCAGGCAGGAGCTGTGAAGCACTCACAGCTCAGCACAGCCAAGGCATCAAATCCCTGCTCTGGAAGTCAAGGACATCTAAAATCAGGCTGACAGTTGCTCTGCACAGGGAAGGGGAAGCTGTCTCTCCAAATAGCAGTGGTGAATGCTCTCTGGTATGAATCCAAAGGTAGATATGCCACAGGTCAGAGGTGCCAGTCCCCCCACTTCCTTCACATCTCAAACTGGACACTGAAACCTGGAGTCCAGGGGTGATGCCTGGGCGCAGGCCTTGGGATAGGGATCCAAATCTCATCTACCAAGTCACTAAGGCAACTTTTCATCAGGACACCTACCTGTTGCTGCAGCCCCTCCTGAAGGAGAGCCAGAAAATCCAGGTAATGTTCCACTGCATCAGCCACCCTGCAACAGGAACAGGGCATGTGGTGGAAGGAGCAGAGTGAGCTCCAGAGGAGCCAGCAGACAGGTGGAACCTGGACTGCCAGCCCACAGTCCCTCTCCCTGCACCACACTCGCCCAGTTCACAATATCCATGCTTTGAGCAGATCTACAGCAGCAGTACTCAACTGGATCATTTCCAAGAGCACAGGGAAAACCGTAGAGCCCAAACAAGCAGCATGTGGCAAGCAGACCAGAGGCACTGTTACCTCCCGTCCTGGAGACACCGCTGTGCCAGCAGGTACTTCACTTCAGAGGCGTGGCAACGGCGAAGGAGAGAACTGAGTACTGGTGTGCGGACAAGCAGCTCTGTTTGGATTAGGAAATAGGGACTTGAGGAAGCAGCTGCTGGAGGGGTTTTTCCCAGAGCCTGTGAAACAGGAACAGAAAATATTATCTACACCACACTGGGCAAGTCTTGGGCAGCTGCAATCACTTGCCACTTCTGGTATCTGGAGATGCACCCAGGTGAGCAGAAGTGCTGCACTTCACAAGCACAGCTACATTGTTCTCACAGCCACTTCCTGGAAGAGCCACCAGGACCATACAGGGACAGGCAGACTTCTGATCTCCATACGGCACCTGGAGATCTGCAAGGTCACCCAGATCATCTTCAGTTTTTAGTTCAAAGTGCTTTGAGCTGCCTGGAGAACCACCTCCCATTGCAGCCACTGAACTAGTTAGACCAGATCTTGAGCCATATGTAAGGAGAGAGATCCCTCACCACAGTTCTGTTTGTATCTTACAGATTTCAAACAGCTGAAGAGATAACTCTGTGTCTACTGCAGTGACCTGCTCTCCTAGGCAGGTTGATATAGCTAATGCACACTGCCTCACAGCCACAGTCTGCCTTTAAAGGCCTCCTCACTATTACATATTTTATTAAGAGACTGATACTTTCTGATCTTAGAGTATAAGCTCTTCTCCCAAGCTATCAAGAATATGAACTAGGACCCAAGTCTTGCCATATCCAAATGCAACGTGCTAAGCAGGAATTTCAGATCTTGCTGGGCTCATTCCTGTCCACTGGCTGAAGGCAGCACCATGCCTGGATCGCTGCAGTCTACAGACCCCCTCCAGCCCCACCAGAAGGAACAAGCCTGCTCGAAATGCTGTGCAGGCTCTGCTGGGCAAAAACCAACCCAGACAAATCAGGCAAACCTCATAGAGCAGGGTCAGGGCCTGCAGCTCTGCATCGGTCTCTCCCAGTTCGTGGTACACTGCTGCTGCGTGGGACAGGGCAGGAAGGCACTGGAAGTCTACCTGGAGGGCCCGTTTCAGGTGCTGAAGGGCTGTCTGAGGCTTGCCCTAAGTGGACAGGAAGAGATGCACGTTGCAAGGACATCTTGCTGACATCTTTACTGTTTGGTGGGATCCAGATCCTTGCTCTGCTTCCCCAGAGATCCCCACGAAGCAAGGGCAGCACTTTATCCAAAGGCAGCCCTGCCCAAGTTGCTTTTTGAGCTTCTCTCTCTGCAGCAACTCTTTGCACTCAGCCAAAGTCTTTGCTTGGATTTTGCAGCCTGCCCAAGGAGGCTGGGGCTGCAAGGGCAGCTTCTGCTCAAGACCTTCCCTCCCTGCAGTGGCGCTGGACCACAGGGGCAGTACGGACATCAGACTGAGCCTCCCCATCCCACAGCTCTAATCTCCCTTTCCCCTCTCTGCTCTCATTACCATTCGCTGAGCGCAGCAGCCGAGGCAGGTGTAGATCTGGGCCAGGACCTTCTTGGAGCAGAATCCTCCTGCAGCTTCCTGAAGGAGGGAGAGGGCGGTGGGGAAGTTCCCAGCTTCCAGCTCCTGCAGCCCTAGGAGAGACCCAATGTCTTGGCTCTGCAGCTCACCTTCCTGCTTCACCTGGTCCCCAAACAAGTATGGTGCCCTTTTCTTCCCAGTGCAATAGGGACCTGCCTGATCCTCTCCAAACCCGGCAATGCACAGCAGGGTAGTGCCAAGCTGCCATCTTTGCTTTAGTGGTTTTGCAAGAGAATAAGCCACTCGATGGAAAAGTCCAGCAGAAATAACTGCAGCTTCAAAGCCCAGAAACCAAGATGCCTGCTTTGGCCCAGAACAAGGATAGGGGTATGTGCTGGGCAGGTTCACCTCTGCATTCATCTACAATGACAGCAGTGCAGATGGGGAAGCACACATAGAACCTCAGAATCTTTCCAGAACATCTGGGTCATTTCCCAGCAGGATGCTTTGGGATACCAATTCATTAATATTTACCACAACCAGTTATTTGCTTTTCTTTCAGTCTTCTTTTCAGACTTCCCTCTGAGGCTGCTCTCACATACTTGCATCACACTCACATCTGCCACCCCCCTGTTGGAAGTGCTGGTGCCACCCTAGAGTATTTTGGCTCCAGGTTTATGCATTGGAGCTCCTGTCCTGCCTCCTGGCAGGAAGTCCCTGTGTGAGCCCAAGCACAGTGAGGCAGCACTGGCTGTCCCTGAGGTTGTCAAAACAGTGAAGGAGCAAAAACAAGCAGGACAGGACAGAGCAGTCAGATGAGATCCATTTCCTGCTGTGACACCAGGCTACGAAGCCTCACAACAGTGCTGTGTGGCTCTTGCAGCACCATAACCCGACAGCAACAATGTGCTTGCAGTGAGGCAGGTGCCGGAAGACAGACAGAAGAAAGGAAAATCCTCCTAAGTCCCCTGCCAGCCTTTAAGATCACTGCAGGGCCCAGACACCTACCTAAAATCACAGACAGGCAGAGGAGCCAGGTGAGAGTGCAGGGAAAGGATGAGCTTCCCTACAAAAAGCAAGGAAGCTCTTCAAATATGGATTGTAAAAATTGAGACTAAGAAACTCAACCCAGGCCCTCTTCCAAAGGAACAGCCCAGAAAATTCCCACAGGCCAGTTTCCTTGGAAAGAGAAACCAGGAGAAGAGCAGGGAAAGCAGTCCTGGGAGAGAGCAGCGGGAGGCTGTGCTGGCATGAGTACCTGCCCCTCACAAACCTTGCAGGAAGGCTGCTGCAGTGCAGAGGACCTCCTTCAAGTCTTTGGCACTTTGTACAAGGGGCAGGGAGGCCCCCTCAGCAGGAACTTGCCATGCCTTGATCAGGGAGAGGAGCTCGTTCTGCCCCTCGCTGTAGTTAGCTCCTCCTGGGCCCTGTGAAGGCACAGAGGAGAGAGAGCAGGGAATGCTGCACAGAAGCAGAAAACACTGGTCCAAGGGCACACAGGGAAATAGAGGTCCCACCAAACCACTCGACAGTGCTCCCTGCACTGGGGAGCAATGTCCTACCATCCACTCACTTCAGCTACAACCCCCTTGCTGCAATGATCCCTGCTTGGCCTGGGGCAGCACCATCCCACCTGAGAGTGGGATGCACTTTGAGGGCCTCCTGGAACAGCAGAACCAAGTGCTGTTGGAGTGCATTCATATAGGTGGGACCTGTCAGTAGCCTCTCAAACAGCAAGGAAGGTTCTCTGCATCCCACTGCTGTTCCCTACAGAGTCTGCAAGTCTATCTGCAGCCTTCTTCCAGCCTGCCCAAGTCTCCTGTCTCATACACAGAGGTCTAGGGCCCCAACAGGCAGAATACTCTGGGATTCATTAATGCACTCAAGGCCATCAGGCTATGCTGGAACGCCAAGGAGGGGATTAATCATGCTGACTGGGCAGCACTGATGTCCAAGTGCCAGAACAACATTTTGCAGAGTGAGTTTTTTGAAAAAAAATGGTATTTATGCCAGCTCTGCCATCATCTGCCTGTGCCCAATTACCTCAGCAGTGTTCAGGAGCTGGAAGAGGCCAGCAACACTCCCCAGATGGCCGGCTGCCAGCCACCAGGCTGCTTGCAGAGCCCCCAGACGGTGCAGAGGTGCCTGCAGTTCCTCCACAGCTACCTCCTGCAGCACCTTTTGCCACAGCTCCTCGGTGCCAAGATCCTGTCCACAGGCCCCACAAGCCTCCAGAACTGAAAAAAAAAAAAAAGCAAAAAGACCCACAGCTGTGAGAAAACAGGTTGGTGCCCTGTAGCAGACACCCTCCCAAGAGGGGGAAAAAAGCCTCAAGGAAGCATGAGCTCCTCATAGTGATGGAAGGAATGGGGTTGCAGGGCTGGCATGTCCTCAGCAGAATGGAAACCAAGCTCTCAATGAGCTGACAGCAGCACGTTCAGGAGACAACACATGATTCAGAGCTAGACTCCGGCTCTGCTGAGCCCTCCTGAAGTCATCTGGCCTCAGGTAAGCGTGTGCCAACACTGCAGATCCACCTCTGAACTGAAGCCTGTTTCAGTGAGTTTTCTTTGAAGCCAGCACGCCATAATGAATGTTCTACTGTCACTAAACCTTTGCTAGAAACTTGCCACCTTACACCTTAAAACTCCCAGTTTTCCTTGAAACCTCCAGCCCATCCTTGCAGGCAGCAGCAGCCAGGCAGCTGCACAGTGTCCCTGGCCGCAAGCAACCCCACATCTAGCCCTTCCAGGCAGAGCCTGGTATGTCTGCTCACAGTTCCCCTCATCTCCAGCCCTTCCAAGCAGAGCCAGGCATGCCTGCCCAGTTTCCAGGTGGAGCCAGGCATGTCTGCTCACAGTTCCCTACCTTTGATTTTTCCTGGCAGAGCCAAGAGTGTCTGCTCACAGTTCCCACACCTGCAGCCAGTCACCAAATATCTCCAGAGCACAGAGAATGCCCTCCTCGTCCCAAGTAGTCCCCGTACAAAGAACCATCTACCTACCCCTGAGGAGCCCCTGGCGTATTCCATCTGCTTCTCCTTTGATGGCAGAGTCAGATGCTCCCGCAGTGAAAAGCAGGGAGTTGTAGAGGACAGTGAGTTCCAGCGGCAGGGCAGGGAGGGCAGCAGGCAGCCCTGTGGGCACAGCCAACCCAACAAGAAATTGAGCTGACTAGAAAAAGACAACCATCCATGCTCAGGTGACAACACCTGGCTTGATAACAACAGAAGTGGCTTGGAAAGAGTTTTTTTGTGATTGTGGTGTGATGTAGTCTCTTGGGAACTGCAGTGCCCAGAGGGACAGCACATGTCAGCACTCCAGGTGCTGACACTGCTTTAGACATCCATTCCCCAGCTATCTAGGTGCTGCAATCCCCCAGAACGTAGGCCTTTCAGCTCTACCAAAGAGTGCAAGTAGCCTGCTCTCTTCCAATACACATCCACCCTTTCACACACTGTGTCTCTCTCCTTGTCACAGAATGGGTAAGGCTGAAAGGGACCTCAGTGGCTCATCTGGTCTCCAACCTCTCTGCTCAAGCAGGGCTATCCTAGAGCACGTGCTACAGGATTGCGTCCAGATGGTTCTTCAATATCTCCAGCGAAGGAGATTCCACAACTTCTCTGGGAAATCTGTTCCATTGTGCAGTCACTCACAAAGTTATTCTTCATGCTCAGTTGGAACTTCCCGTGCCTTAGTTTCTGCCTGTTGCCTCATGTCCTGTTGCTCAGCACCACAGAGCAGAGCCTGGTCCATCCTCTGACACCTCCTTTCAGATAGTGACAGACATCAATGAGGTCCCCTTGCAGTCAACTCTGCTCCAGACTGAGCATGCCCAGCTCCCTCAGCCTTTTCTCCTAAGAGAGATGTTCTAGTCCCCTAATTACTCTTGTGGCTCTCTGCTGGACCCTCTCCAGGAGCAACATGTCTCTCTTGCACTGAGGAGCTCAAAAACTCGAAATCAGGCTGCCTAGCATCAGGCTTTCTTTGCACCACACCTGTGTCAGGGACTTCCTTCCCTGACTTCCAGGGCAAAGGTTGCCTCACTTTTTTTTACAGAAACCCCAAAGCTCTGCCCAGCAAGTTAAGGTGGAGGTCGGGGATGGACATTAATCTTTTTGCAGGCCAGTTCAGCACAGGGCAACAGGCATCATTTCACCCTATTTTTGTTTCCAGCACTGGGATACTGGAGCTGCATTCCGAGGAGCAATGGCTAAAACACAAGCTTCACCTCGACTAGAGGAAGGACTTCTTTATGTTGAGGGTGGCAAAGCACTGGAACAGCTGCCAGAGAGGTTGTGGAGTCTCCCTCTTAGAAGACCTTCAAATCCCACCTGGACATGTTCCTGTGCCAGCTGCTCCAAGTGACCCTGCCTTGGCAGAGGGGTTGGACTGGATGATCTCCAGCAGTCGCTTCCAACCCTGATCATTCCGTGCTTCTGTGATTAACTCCTTTGTAGGCCCAGTTCAGCACAAGGCAGTGGGGACCGTTTTACCCCGCCCCCCTCAGCAGTTTTTTTCCAGCACCGGAGCCGCATCCCGGCAAAAACTAGTGACCGGGACCCAGTGCTTCCACGCCCACACTCTTCAGGCCCGGGACAGCAGCGGGCTCGGGCACGGCGGCCGCCACTCACCGCGGATGCTCAGGAGAAGCTCCCCGAACTCGTCTCGCTGCTGCCGCCGCACCTCCCGCGCCTCTCCGCCGCACCGCGCTGCCTGCAAGGGACGCACTTACTGCCGGCCCGGCTGGGGACTGGCAGCGGCGGCACACTCGCAGCTCGGGGAAGGAAGGGGAGGGAAGGAAGGGGACGTGCCGCACCGTCCATCGCCCGGCCAGCGCCCGGCTGTGGGCGGCCCAGGCCCGTAGGCAGCTCCGCTCCGGCTCCGGCTCCGGCTCCGGCTCCGGCTCCGGCTCCGGCTCCGGGACCGTCCCGCGCCGCCGCTTCATGGCCACCACCATCGCCCGCCGTAGTTTTCCCGCGCTCGCCGCCGATTGGCGAGAGCGGAGTCACCAAGGCAACAGTGAAGCGCAGAGCAGGAGGCGCGTCCCGCCGGGAAGGGGGCGGCCGCAGAGGGACAAACCTCGCCGCAAGGCGAAGCCGCCGGTCAGAGAATCAGAGAGTTACAGAATATCCCGAGTTGGAAGGGACCCGCAAGGATCACAGAGTTCAACTCCGGGCCCTATGCAGGACCCCCCAAGAATGACACCACATGCCTGACAGCGTTGTCCAAAAGCTTCTGGAGCTCCAGCAGGCTTGGGGCTGTGACTCCTACTCTGAGGAGCGAGCCTGTTCCAGTGCTCAACCACCCTCTTTGAGAAGAACCTCTTCCTAAACCTTGAGAGTCTTGGACCAGAGCCCAGCCTAAGCCTCCCCTGACACAGTTTCAGGCCATTCCCTCGGGTCCTGTCAGTGGTTACCACATAGAAGAGATCAGCGCCTGACCCTTCATTTCCCCTCAGGAGAAAGCTGTAGACTGTGATGAGGGCCCCCACAAAGGAGACCTGGGACAACTCAGGGAGAGGGATGGAAGGAGGAGACAACACTGCTCGCCTTGGCTCTCACGGTTTTATTTGCAGACATCATTTTCACAGCCGCCCAGAGCCCCGTGCCACCCTCGGACAGCAAATCTCCACACATGCCTCCCCCCACTCCCAATTAATTAATTAATTAATTTAATAACAGAGCAACCCCTCCCTGGCCACCTCCTGGGATTGGTCGTGCCATACCCAGCACTGCTGGATGTGGGACACCAATCCCGAGGACTGTGACTGCCAGGTGAACAAGACCTGCCAACTTGCCTGTTTTGGAAGGTTTCTTGGAAGAAAAAAGGCTCCGCTTCCCAGCAGAGACTTGAACATCGCTTCCACCTTCCAGGTGTAGCTGCTGGATGTGAATGAAAGCGTTGACAGCCAGATATGTAGATACCCAGGAGAGTGTAGCACCACGCTGCATGCAGAGCTCCCAGGTTGCCTTCTGCATCTGGGTCCATCCCCTTTTTATTTTTTTCCCCAAATGAGGGATTGAGGCACACAGAGGTTAAAAAAAAATAAAACAACAATCTTGCTCCAAGCCACGTGGTGCATTGAGTCAGGGTTTGGAGGAGAGAGCAGTGCTGCCCAGCCCTGCTCCCCACACACTGGCACTGCTGCTTCCCAAAGGGAAGGGGGGACATGCACACCGAAACTGGGACTGTGCCTTGGCATAAAAAAGCAGCCTGAAGAGTTGAGGGAAGAACAGAGAGAGAGATGGGACTGAGGAATAGCTGTGGGAGCAGAGCTGGAGCAAGCCCTAGGCTCCCCGAAGCAGTACCATCCCTTGGAATCCATGACAGACCCATGGATCACAGCAATGGGATGTTCCCAACACCCACAACCCTTCACAGTGGCCACAGCTTTTGGTCACCATTTTCAGCAGCACAAAAGAGACACAACTGAATCCTTGTTCTGTGCCAGGACCATGGGACACACCATCCACCATGGGCCTGAGCCAGGGAAATTTCCCAACAGAGCTCTCCCCTGCCAAGGAACACATGCACAACACTTGCAAAGCCCAAAGTGCAGAAAGATTGTGGAGTGCAGGATGAAAACTGCTCAGCTGAGCACTCTGTCCTGTAACAGTCACCTGAGGGACACAGGGACCAGAAATAAACTGTGTGGAGTAACTCATCCAGGAGAGACAAGCAGGCTTCTATGACAACCTCTTCAGAGGAATGTGTGGCAAAGCCTACTCCCCAGCACATCAGGTTTCCCAAACAGCCTTGGTTTGGACCCCCAACCCTCTTGGGGTTTTAAATTAGCAAACACAGCCTTGGTCTGCTCTAGCTCAGCAGCATGTTCTGCTTCCAAGGTTGCCAAGCCCTGGACAAGCATGACCTCTGTAATCCCCAGCATGCTCAGGAGAATGGCAGCCAAACAATCAGCTTGAGGGCAGCTGAGGAAGGCTGACAAAGACTAAAGAAGTCAATGAAAAGAAGCAAGAGCATCTCTGGCCCTTGGAAAATTCATCTTCATGAATCTGAAATCTTTGGTGTAGCAGCCAGTCTGCCGTGTCCAAGCAGCCAGCACTCCGTGGCATCTCTGTAGTGACAAGAATGTACTTGCAGCTCTTCTACTGCAAGTTTTGTTTAGTCTCTGGTGAGGTAAGTCTGTGTGCTTTGATAACATTACAGCTCTGATGTTCCCTCTGCTCTCCCAGGATCATGAGCCCACAGCCACAGCAGGAAGGCAGAAGGATGATATGGAGGGGTGAGGAGAGAGTGACGAAGCCCATGTGAGTGCTCCAACTATGAACAATGGGCATGGGAAGGCTCAGCTGCACTGCAGTGACCAGTGAAAGAAGAACTAGTCCCAGAGATGGAAGCCAAGGGGCTTGGGTGGCAGCTATGGGGACGTCAGGGGCCAGTTCTACACTATCAGTGACCACGGGGATCTCTGCCAGCACAAACACACTTGGGCAGAAAGCTCCTGACCAGGTTAAGAGGTTACGAGACCTGTTTGGGCTCCAGCCTTGGGTTTTAGTACCATGTGTTATCCAGATTAACCTCACATTAAATGAAAATTCACTGGTAACTGTTACCTCCACACCCTTCCTCCTTCCTGTATCAATGCAGCCGTTGCTCCTTCAGAAGTATGTGGCCATCAGAGTCAGTTCACAGCAAATAACCTATTTTTAAGGGTGGTGGTGCCTAAGCCCATTCTAATTGTGAGCTGACCCATTCCTGCAGCTTCCAGCTTCCCCCACTGTATGCTGCTACCCCTTCCCTGTCCTAGCACTGGTGTTGTGCATCCAGGCAGTGAGGCAGGCCAGGGTGTGATGCCAGCTACAAAACACTCCCTAGTTGTGTCAGGTGAAATTCAGCATGATCACAGAGCAGACAAGATGAGAGGCTGAGGTAGGAGAGTACAGCCAGCAGCTCAGGAGCAGGCCAGGCAACGGAAACCCAAAATTATAGCAGTTTAAGCCTCCCTGGAATTGCATCCTAACACCTGAGCAGGCATTTTGCAGGGATAAAATACAAAATTCAACCTGCCCTCAAGAGCCAGAGGAGCTGGGCACTTGGGGCAAATGGGAAGAACTGAAATGATGAGAGAGGTGACAAGACATTTTCCCTGGGACTCTGCAGGGCAGAGGAGCGGAAGAGCCTGGAGTTATCTAACAGTCTGCAGTAAGGAACTCAAACAGGGGCAGTCATGGTGCATGAGTTAAAAATTAATGGGGTCAGGCAAGTATCATTGCAGAAATCCCAGGCAAGTAGTCCTTGGTTCTTTCCAGAGGGGAAAGGGACAAAAAGTTTCATAGCACCAAGTAATGCCACAGTGGTTCATTCAGGGTAGTAAGGAATCCCTGCTCCAATAGAAACTGCAGGAAGAACTTGGCTAGGACGTGGCCAGTCACCATGGACACCACTGTCTACCTGTGCCCATAAAGAAAGAAACACCACATCTCCTGACTGTAAGCAGCCAAGGGCAGGTTTGACGTAGCTCACTTGTGGGCATGAAGTCCCACACAGAATGCCAAGGCCAAGAGGAAGATAAGCACCAAACATGGGATCATGGATGTGGTTGACTGCAATGCCTGGGGTCGATAACCCACAGCACATACACAGACACCAGTGAGTTAAACAATCTCCCGAAAGAATTGGTGCCTGCGCAGGGCTATCTAGTAGCTGTTCACAGGCACTGGAGCTCACACCAAGGCCACTCCTGCAGCTGGGACAGCTACTCCAGGCTCCCCTTTCCTCCTGCCCAGGTCCAGTATGTGTGTAAGTCTATATTCTGTAATCACATCCTCCTGCGTCTTAACCATTCACAGTCAACAGGCAGCATCCAGCAGCACACACTCAGGAAGAGACCAGGAGCCTTGGCTACTACCACCCAGCCCGTGGGGACCCTGACAGGTTGAGAACAGAAGTGGAGCATTTCTTGGTCATACACACAGTTGTCCCTGCTACCACTGCCCCAAGCTAAGTGTGCTTCAGGCTGTATGAGGCAGCCCAGAGTGCTCCTGCTGAGCCTCACAGTGCTGACGAGGACCAGGAAAATGGGAGTGAGAGTAGGACAGGAGAGGCTTCACTGCAGGGCAACTCACTGACTTTAGAGAGGAGCAGCTGCCATGGAGGCCCCAGGAACCATCTGCACATAACCACGTGCACTTTGATTCCAGTGTGAAAACTGAGCATGTGATAACAAGTGCTGGCTGTGGGACACTCCCTCTCCTTCCAACCTCCTCTCCCCTCCTCAGCAGGCCCTATCCCATGAGTCACTGTCTTTGCACAGGCAAGGTGACACCTTGCTGGCCACTGAAGCCTACCAGCTGCATACTGCGACAGTTGTCAGGAAAGCAGCAGCAAGACCCCTGTCGGTGTTTCTCCAGAGAAGCACTTCAGGACTCTTGTTTGCTGGGCTCCTGCAGCAGAGTCCTCCTGCTGCCGGCAAAAGCCCAGCGAGAGCTCTGACCTCCCCTGCTGAGAAACACCAGCCCATGTGAGCGAGGAACAGTTGGCTCCAGTCCTTTTGTGTAGTGCAGAGGCAGGGAGCTGGGAATAATCCCTGACTGCTGCCGGCAGGCACTCATTGCTGGTGGCTCGTGTATCCCTGCTGGCCCTAGGGAGGCAAGGAGACAACCACAGCCTCGGCCGACGAGCAGGTCGGGCTCCCCACACCTCCAGTGCTACCTGAGCCGAAGCTGGCTGAACCACGTGCTGACGGCGCAGTCCACACGCATCACCAGGGAGATCCCCAGCAAGAGGCAGATGCTGCTCACCACAAAGCCCAGCGACTCAAAGAGGAACCTGCAGGCACAACAAGGGCAGTTAAGGATACAACAGCCAGCATGCCTACAAAGACAGGCTACTACCTCACTCCTAGCAGACTGATTTTCCTGACAAGGAGAGGCTGGTAGCATCCCATATCCTAAAACCTGAGTAACATTCACTCCCCAGCAGTTGCTGTGTGCAACCTGGAAGCCAAGCACTCCTCTGATTTAGAGGCCATTCAGGATCTGTTGACTCAGGCAGAATTTGAATCCCTCAGAGGATGAGGCCAGCCCTTACATCTACTAGTCCAAAGGCTTGCTAGTTCATTATTTTCTGGGTTTACCACTCTCTGGTCTGCTGTCCCTACCTTTGGCTCTCTGACCTGAATATTCTTAGCTTCTAGGTGGGCTCTGTGTGTCCTTGGAAATTAGGATGAGGGGAAATTTCTAGGCTCTAACTAAAGTCCAGCTTCTGAATTTCAAGCAGGAGTTAGTTAAGGACATTCCTACAACTGCTACTAGACAGTAAGAACATCAATCACAGGGTCTCTTCCAGTATTATTTTCTGTGAACACTAGCCAAGATGTCAGGGATACAAGTCCTAACCAGTATTAAGAGCAACTCCCGGGACTTACTTTGGGGCAAAGACCTTCCAGACCATGAGGTGCCTCCTGAGGATCATAGCTGCACAAACACAGGCCAGAAGCTGCAGGGAAGATCAGGAAAAACAAGTCACAAGTGACTCTAGAGAGATCTCTTGCACACTAGGTTCACATCTGAAGGTGGTACTAAGCTGCATGCACCTGAGAGGCTGGTAAAGAGCACACCAGGAATGAGCATCCTAAGAGGACTCCCTTCGGTGATTTCCTCAAGTAGGAAACACAAGCAGCCTGTGGTACATGCAGGCCTCATGGGGCCAGGCTGGGGCAGCTCAGAGGAGGGATCACACTGTGGCTAACCTGGCCGACTGTTTCACTGAGAGGGTCACTTCTGCTCTCCTGCTGCAGGGCCTGCCCCCTCCCTTGCACAAGTCTCTGGTCTGACAACACAGGAGAATGATTTGGAGGGATAAATCCCAGAAAGCTATTCACTTATTTCACAGGATTAAAAGTTTTCGTCTTTAGCTCCCTAAATCAGAGGTGGTGTGAGATAGGAATGGTCACAAAAAGAGGGAACAGGATTACAGCCCTGCCACTGCTGAAGAGACATTCCCACTTGGGGCACATGAATATGAAAAGCAGCCTAATCCCTATGGCAGCTTCCATGCTGGAGCTCTTCCCAAAGCACAGAGCAAATGGCATGGCTGAGAAGGGACCTGCCCTTCCACCTGCAACCAGACATACCACCCCATGGCCTGTCTGTGTCCTGCCTGACCCCCTTCTCTCATCTGAGTGCCCTACAGTTCTCACAGCACACCAACTTCCTCCTAAACAGCCTTTCTGACAGCCACCCTGCCCTCTGTCCGTACCTGTGCCCCAAGGACAAAGAGGTACTTCAATCCCAGCTGCAACAGAGCAGTGGAGAATTTCTCTGGAGACTCGCGCAGCCTCATCTCCATCATGTGCTCCTCCACCTCCTGCAGCTCCTCCCGGGACTCCTTCTTGGGCTTCCTCCTCTGTGAGTTGGACATCTCACACACAAAGGGCCACAGCAGGAGCAGCGGGCAGCCAACTACCTCAAGGACAAAGGCACATGAAGTTACTGGAGCCAGGGGGGTAAGGAGCAGTCTAGGCTCTGCCAGCATGCCCTGGATGTGCAGGAAGCATATACCCCAGCTCCAGGCCAGGCTGCAGGCCACAGGCAGCTCTGTGGCCCAGAAGGGGACAGTGAGGATGCTGCTGTTCAGCTGGTGCTGGAGCCTTTATTGCCTCATGTTCAGCCTGCCAGGCAGAGCCCCAGGCAAGGCACAGCAGTGAGCTGGGTGTGCTCAGGCTCCACAGCCCAGGAAAAATTCATTTACCTGCAAAGAGGATATGGGAGGCAAAGGTGTTGGCGCCCACCAGGACAGCAGGCAGGAGATTTGTGCTGTGGTCAAGGTGGAAGCCAACAAAGGCTGCATTCCAGTGGATGGCTGGGAAGATGGGCTGGTGGCCTGTGGAATAGAAGAACTGGGAAGCAGCAAGGAGCCAGGAGATGACTGCATACCAGGGCACCGAAAATGGCTCTGAGAGATAAAAAGACCAAAAAAAGAGACATGGGATGGGGATACCAGCATCAAGACACAAGAGAGATCCATGGTCAAAAAAAGCCTAGTGACCTTTCTTTCAGGTTCCCTTTCCAAGCTTTCTGCTTGAAAGACAGAAACCAGTCCAGCTCCCACCACAGATACAGCAAAGGGCCAGCATTTCCTCTGCTGGTGCCAGGAGCCCTGCTACTGGACTCTGTAAGCACCAGTGGGGTTTGGCGAGTGTTCACACCCTGGGCAGAAGAGATGGGTGTGGAGCGCCTTTCCCTGACCCAAGACACTCAGCCTCCTCTCACCTTCACATCCCTGCTGCATGCATCTTTCTTTTACTAGAGGATTTAAACAGGTCTAAAAAAGCTAGAAGTATCCTGAAGATCAGTGCACCACTATTTCCCAAGACTAGAGACTGGACCCTGCTTCTCCTACTGGAATTAAGGTAAGGTCACTGCAGGTGAGGCCCAGGTTGCACATCCAGCAGTTGCTCTACTGAGCCCTGACTCACCATCATCTCCAGCAAGGCCTCTGGCACAGGTGTGGATGTGCAGCAGCACGAAGGCCTCCAGGAAGAGGAGCAGGAAGGCGAAGCTCAGCCGCTCGCTGTGCAGAAGCATCAGGAGGAAGCCCAGGAGCGTGAGGGCTATGACCAGGGCTGCTGAATACACGCTGCCCAGCCCGTACGCTGCCACGGTGGCCCTGCAGCTGCCCCGCTCCAGCCGGCTCTTCTGAGACTCCTGCATCCTCTTGTAGATCTGAGGGATGACGTGGAGGAAGTCGACTTCGGAGCTTGGAACCCCCAGGTAGGGAGTGACGATGGATCCTGCTGACTCCCGTGTGTCCTTTGCAAACACCGTCATGGGGTTGCACAGCAGGAGCAGCAGTCCCACGGATGCCAGTCCATAGACAGCCCATGGAAAGACAACAACTGCCACCTGCACCAGCTCCTGCAGCTTGCCAAGAGAGTCATCAGTACTGGAGGCAACGGCCCAGTAGCAGGCAATGCAGAGGACCACCAGTGGGAAACCCCAGCGCACGAAGAGCACGAGGGGGTCTGAGCTGTTCAGGTTGCCGTAGTGCCGCAGCCAGCTCTGGACTGCATACACCAGCCCAGCCAGCAAGACCACGCACAGGAGGTAGAAGAGGTTCTTGGCCCGCGTGTTTCTCAGACTGGCAAGGGGGGAGAGGAAAAGAGAGGGCCGGCACTGTGGAATTTCTTCGCGACACTGGTGAAAGAAACTGGAGAGGCGCACACAGACCAGAAGCATGGCCACGAGGCACAGCAGGTACCAAATCTCTCTCCGGTAAGAAGAAAAGCCAAGGAGCTGCTGCTTGGGACTTTCTGGCACAGTCAGGCGACCATCCCAGTGGAGCTTCCCTACTAGCAACATCACCAGTGAGGCCAGAAGGAACGGGGTCACCCGTGCCTCAGCCACGACAAAGCTGTCGGAGAACATAGCTCCACAGCGGAAGAACAGAATGCCCATGGGGAAGGCCAGCCTCAGCAATGCCTGCAGCTTCTGCCTTGGGCCACTGCTGGCCAAGGGTGGCTGACTGCCTGCCAAACAGGCTCTCTTGGGATGGTGGCCCCACCAGTGCCAGAAAAAACCCATCTGAGAAGCAGCAGCTGACCATGATGATACCAGGAGCAGATCCAGCCCCTCCTGGGTGAAAACGTGGGCCAGCCCAAGCAGAGCAGCTCCAAGGCCCCAGAGCAGAGGGTACAGGAGACAGCTGCGATAGAAAGAGTATGAGGATGTGTCCAGCTCTGAGGCCATGTAGCAGAGCAAGCAGGAAGAGGCAATAAGGACGCAGCCCCCCACCATACGCAGGGGGTGGAAGCGGGCCCAGGACTGGGTGCACACAGCCCGTGCCTCCCGCAAGTAGTGCTGGAAGCGACTGATGAGGCTTCCCAGCCTGGACTCCAGCTCCCGAGGCACCAGCATCGTCCCCTCCACCTGGGCCAGGAGACGAGTGTGTTCCTCCACAGCACTGGAGAAGAGCTCCCGCAGGTGCTCGAGCTGCTCTGCTGGCAAGTCCTGAGCCACCAGCGAGTAGGACTGCAGGAAGCGATCCACCTACAGAAAAGATGACACAGGGTAAGACAGCAGCACTGGGACCATGGGGAACAGGATTCACTGCTTCATACAGCCCCTTCAGAATGGAAACAGCCCCAATCTACTAAGCCCTGCCAGGGCAGACCTGTCCCCAGCTGCATCACCCAGGGCTGGTGACACAAACCCAGGGCATCACTGGCAGGAAACAATCTCTCTGCCAAAGTGAGATCCCTCTCAAGTGATGCGACCATCCCAACAGACACACTGACCCCTCCCAGGTCTTCACATGCAGCTACACCTCTGCGAACATTGTGCATCACTAAGGGCTTTTGCAGAGTCTTTGGCAGCAATAAGGCAAATGTCCTCCAGAAGTTCAAGCCATTACTGGCTGCTAATCAGCACCCCATGTCAAGTTTTACAGTTTTGTCTGAGGACAAACATCAAATTAATAAGCTTATAGTAGATCAAACCGAACTTCTTCCCCTTCTTCAATATGGGCACATTAATCCCACTGCACCACAGGCCAAGGAAAGCTCATACTTTTTGCTTTCTACTTCAAGAGGACATGAACAGAGGCATCTGTGATCCCAAAATCATAAAAGAAGTCTTACAGGGGCATTAGCAGTGCAGACCATCTGCACATACATCCATCTGCTCAGCAGTATAGATCTGCTCCAGTCCTGAAATGCACCCATAACTTCACACACCTTCCAGTTGCCTCAGAGCACTTGCAGGATCAGTCAGTTGCTGCCCATGGATGGCAGACATATGCACTGGCTCTCTCACAGGCCTCCCTGGAATGCCACGGCTTCTTCACCAACACTGTTATCGAGCCAGAAATCTCCTCAAACAATGAGTGCAAATATTTAAACAGGCATGACTGGATAACACTAATTCCGAATAGATAATGATTGATATCCTTGGTGACTAATGGACACCAACACACAGTATTATCTTTAAATGACAAAGCACTCTGCTGCTCTGTAAATACAGAGCTGAGAGGCTGAACATTTCTGTCTTTCCATCAGTGATTGTATTCTCTCCAGCTCCTCCCTGGCTTGCACCAGTGCTGTCCAACTGGCACTCCGAAGAGCTGGCTGGGCACTGGAGGAGTTATTCCTGTGCTCCCATCCAGAGTCCCTTATAGGCAGGCTGGCCCTCAGGTGAGATACATGCCTTGCAAGGCCTGTGGCAAACCTGGCCCTGTAGCATGACTAGAGCCACATCAGCATTTTTCACACCACAGCACTAGACATGTAGCTCTCATTTCTCTTTGGGGAAAATGGTGCTGCCTTTTACTTCAGCAAACACTGCAAGGATGTAACGCTTCAAAATAGGTTCCCCTTGAAGGCAACCCATGTCACCATCCCAACTTTGCCCAATAGGAGAGGTTTGTGCTTAAAAACCCATTCCTTCTCCTCCCTAGTTCAATGCGGGGCATACCACAGGCCATACCTGCTTGGCATTGATGTGATAGACTGAGAGCTGCTGCAGGGCTGCAGACACAGCGTCACCGTCCCCAGAGAACAGCTCAGCCATCACCTCCCCAATGTTACTGTACGGGATGGGCACACCCAGCAGCAGGGCCACAGTGGGCACCAGGTTCACCTGGGGAATGGTCTCTGGCTCCTGGATAGAGAGGGGAGGAATCAGAAATTCAGGAAGAACACAGCAATGCAGCTTTTCACTCATGCAAGGAGCAACGGGGAAGACATCCCTGTTCAAAGTTGAATCCAGGCAGAGGCACAGCTCTGCTCTTCCCAGGTGTGGAGAGAAGCATGCCTGCTGAGAGCTGCAGGTCAGTGGGGAAGGATCTGGCTAACAGCTCAGCTGGCCCCACACAAGCATCCCTCACAGCTGGAGAGGCCTGAAAATGGATTCCAAACACTTCAGTCCCCTGCATCCTATGTCAGCTCTTCCACTGATCTCTCATGACAAGTGTCATGACAGAGTCCTCACTCCGCTCAATCAAGGTGAAAAGGCTGGAGAGAAGCACCGTGGAAAGGGATCTGGGAGTTCTGGTCAATGGCAAATTGAATATGAGTCAGTAGTGCCCCGGCAGTCAGGAGGGCCAACTGTGTCCTGGGGGGCATCAGGCACAGCATCCTCAGTCGGGCAAGGGAGGAGATTGCCCCACTCTGCTCTGGGCTGGTGTGGCCTCACCTCGAGTGCTGAGGGCAGTTTTGGGTGACACAATACAAAAAAGACATTAAGCTATTAGAGTGTCCCAAAGAGGGCCATGAGGATGGGAAAGGGTCTGGAGGGGAAGCTGACTGAGGAGCAGCTGAGATTACTTGGTCTGTTCAGGCAAGAGGAGACTGAGGGGAGACCTCATCACAGTCCACAATTTCCTAACAAGAGGAAGCAGAGAGGCAAGCATTGGTCTCTTCTCTCTGGTGACCAGTGACAGGACTCGAGGGAATGGCACGAAATTGTGTCAGGGAGGTTTAGGTTGGATATAAGGAAGAGGTTCTTCATCCAGAAGGTGGCTGAGCACTGGAACAGGCTCCCCAGGGAAGTGGTCACAGCACCAAGTCTGACAGAGTTCAAGAAGCGTTTGGACAACACTCTCAGGAACATGATGGGATTANGGATTACTGGGGTGTCCTGTCTAGGGTCAAGAGTCAGACTTGATGATCCCGATGGGTCCCTTCCAACTCAGTATATTCTATGATTCTGTGACAGACTCCCCATCCCTCTCAATCTAAACCCCAATCAAACTGTTACTCTCTGTAACCCCAAGATGCGGTTTTCAGCCAGGATACCACCTCGGGCAGTGACAGCCAAGAATCAGTTTCTCACCTCAGGAGGGCCACTGCCAAACAGGGGTGTTCTGCTGTACACAAACAGTGCTGCATTCACTTCCTTCTCACTGTCGCCACCATGGTCTCCAGTTTCTGTCATGCCGTGGTCCCCAGCCACCAGAAGAAGAGTATCATTCCCCAGGTGATCCACCAAGGACCTGTCACGAGGATAAGGAAGGTCAGCTCCTTCCGGGGCGAGAGCCCAACTAGCCTAGGTGGGAGAGGGTATGTCGCCACCAAGCCTGCCTGCACCACAGAGCTGAAGCCCAGGAAAGGGTTTGAGGAGAACTAAGTGCTGATGAAGAGCTGCAACAACTGAGCCAGGGACCAGGGTGCTTTAAGTTGGTGCTTAAAGACAAACTGGAAATTCAGAGCCCTAAGACAGAGCTGAGTGATCTTGGTTAGGTCCCCAGTGAACAGTGCCTTCAGGGATTTTGACAAAATGCAATTGAGAAGAAAGGCTTCCCACAGAAACAAAATTTTAGGCTGCTTCTATTTGGGTCATGTATCACGTTATGTGAGGCATCTCCCATTTCAAAGGAAAAAAGAAGGGATTAGTCCCTGAAGGATGCAGTAGGTATGACACAATATATACTGCACTCTCAGATACAGCAGGGCAAGTTACTGACTCCTTCTAGCAGCAAAACTTAAAGCAGTCCTAAGAATCAAAAGCTGCAGCATTTTGGGCTGGGACATATCTGCACGACTGAAATTTCTGGATCCCATTCTCCCCTCTGACTCAAAAGTGCAACTCATGGGCCTGTGCAGTAAATGCAGCCTTCCCTAGCCAGGGTCCTCCACATGCTTCACAAACATTAACCAGACCTCAGTGGGACAGCCTCTAGGTTAAAGATGGAAAGTGTGAAGTTCACTTGTATTCCAGCTGATGGTCTGGCAGAGAACTAAGGCTCCAACACCTGAAGGCAACCTTGCCTCTGAAACCAAACTTCTCAACACGCATCTACGTAAGCTAGACTGCCCACAGCTGGCATTTCAGCTACTGCTGGCCAAAGCCATTTCCTGTGTTAACAGGCTCAGTGTACTCCCTGCTGCCCTCAGTGTCTGTGAATTCCCTGGGAAGATCACACCAGTCTCACTGAACAAAGAGGCCAGTTGGCAACCCCTCATGGCCGCACCAATCACCTGAGCATCTCGTTCATCTGGGTGAGCTTCTTAGCCATCTCAGGATGGTCGGGTCCGTGTTTGTGCCCGCAGTGGTCCACACCGAGGAAGTGAGCAATCAGCATGTCCCATTCACCACTGTCCACTGCGGAACAAGAGCAAACTTATCACACACCAGCCTGGGATTCTATGCCTGGACCCTCCTGCCAGAACTTCCTGGTTTTCTCTGGACACTGCTGTTTCTTCCACTCCTGCCACTGTCACTGCCAGTTCTCAAGCAAATCAACGCAGGTTTTAAGTGAGGCACACACTTGGCCGCAGGTGCCTGGGCACGGTGGCACAGGGACCTCAAAGGCTGGCAAGCATCCCAGTACCCCTGTTTTTACTTACCAACCCTCAGGAGGGGAATGGTACAATGTCACCCAAGTCATCTTGAACTTAACTCAAACCGACACAAACCAAGCTAAAGATATGCTTAGGAAAAGTAGAACCTGGAACTCCCATCCTCCCCTGGAGATATTTCAGGTCAGACCCATCACTGTGCCCCTTTGCATTCCACTCAGGACACAGACCTGGCACACCAACACAGTCACCAGTTAGAAAGTTACCCTGGCCTCTCCCTCTGCTTCAGGGCCTTGACAATGAAAACCAACATATTTGGAATTAAATGATGAACTGAAGCTCTCCCACAAGGCAGTAAGACTTCCCTGTGAAAGGCCACTACACCTTGATCCACTTAAGATTCATACGCAGAAAAAAGGAAAGAGCATTTCCCTTTGGCCCAGGACCTCAGGGAGGTGGAAATCACCTAAAATTCAGAAACCAATTTCACACTTCACCTTCTTCCCATGATTAGGAAGCAGTGACGCTTTGCTGAGAGCAGTCTGGTGTCCCAGCTTCCCAGTTTGTGTTTTCCCCAGAGCATTTTGTGCCTGCCAGGGCAGCCACGTGTCAAAGTTAAGCTGCTCCTTCGGCTCCGTCCTGCCGGTGTATTTTCTAGGAGAGATGTAGAAATCCAACCTCATCCCAACAAGATGAACTCTTTCCCAAAGAGAAAAAAGGTATCCATGGAAACCCAGCTAGAGCACTGTAATCCCTGGGCAGCAATGTGTAACTGCCCAGTGCTGCTCTGTAACAGAAAAAACCCTGCAAGCCTACCTCCGCAAATTTGCAGCAGAGCTCCCAAATTATGTCAAGGTTTATCCGCACCCTGGTGAAAGAGCTGCTTACCAGTTGGATAGAGATGCTGCAGGATCCCATCATCCACAGTGTGAAGATCCTTCACATTAAAAGAAGGGAAGAAATACGAGCGGAAAAACTTCTTTGGGAAGAGTCCTTCCCATGTGTCATCACCCATGAAGACCACTCTCCTTCCTGAGCCAAAAAGAAAGGAACCAATGAGAAATGGAGCCCACCTGAGTCATGCTGGTACCACAACAGTGTAAAGAGACTGGGTAGACCCAGGTCAGGGTCCGGGGCAATAGTTCCTCTTCAACCCACACTAAACACTGACCTAAAATTAAAACAAACATCTGACTGTAAATTACTTCGAATACAGGGAAGGACCAGCCCTGTCCCTAAGCCCATGATTGCTCCCCGCACTAAATCCACCTGCACAACCTCACAACTTACTGCTGACCTGACACATCACTCCAGTAGAAAGACTCGTGGGTCACCACAACACAGGTGGGTGCAGGGGGTGCAGCACAAAGCAGACAAACCCTCATCCAAGGCCTGTGACCCCACTGCAAAACACAACGCAGCAGATGGTGGAGCAGAAGATGTGAGCCCTGGGCTTTGGCTTTTAAACACAACGGTGATGGTGGTCCAGACGTGGAAAAGAAAAAGCAAAAGAACTGATGCTTCCCTCTGCCCTTGCTCTGCTTGCCCTGCTTGCCATCTGCCCTCTGTGTTTCCACAGAGCCTCTTCAGCCTGAGAGCAGGAACCTCTTCCTCTGAGGCTGCTGCTCTGGAACAGGATCTACCAGTGCATTTTGCCTGATGATTTACTGCATTTGCCCATCTTGCTCACACACAGTCATGCTGCCTTAACCCAGGCACTGGTACCACTCGGAGCCTTGGGAGGAAATCTCTCTGAATAACAGCCCACTGTGGCCTGTCCTCTTCCTTCTACTCCATTATCCCACCATAGCAAGCCCTTTACAGCTGCACTTAGCACCCCCCGACAGAACCAAACTACATCAAAAGTGGGAGGAGGTCACTGCCTCACAGCCACAGGCAGCTGTCCAGGAAGGCTCGCTGCTTGAGTAATACTCCCACAGCATACCTGGCACCACCTGGCACGCCTGGCTCCTCCCCCATCATGCGCCTCACACCACATGACGACTGCCCTTGGCATCCTACAGGCATTCCTGGGGGTGACCTTGTGACAATCACCACCAGCACAGCCACTTTCATCTGCTTTCTCATCATCTTTGAAGATGATGAAGATGAAGCCATGGTCACAGCTGCTTCTCACTCGCAGTACAAGTTGGAGAAACCCTGCCTGCATGACAGCTCTGCCTGAGGTAACTGTCATTGAGCGGGGCAGGGTGGAGGTGTTGTTTCCCAATCCCAGGGAGAAAGGAATCAAGTTTTTGAACACAGGCTAAACTGAGCAGGGGTTTGCATGTGCCCTGTGCCACTGGGCTGCCGCCCTGCCCACACAGAGTCATAGAATGTTAAGGGGTCATCTAGTCCCAAGGCCCTCCACCACAGGCAGGAGCACCTCCCACGAGACCAGGTAGCTCAAGGGCTTATCCAACCTGGCCTTGAACACTGCCAGGGATGGGGCATCTACAACCTCCCTGGGGAACCTGTTCCAGTATCCCACCATCCCCATAGCAAAGAATTTCTTCTTAATATCTAACTTAAATTTCTCCTCTGTTACTTTGTATCCATTACTCCTTATCTTATCAATACAGTTCCTGATAAAAAGTTCCTTTCCAGCTTTCCTGTAAGTCCCCTTCAGGTACTGGAAGATTGGTATGAAGTCTCCATGCAACCTTCTCTTCTCCAGGCCCAAAAACCCCATTCACAGAATCATCAAGGCTGGAAGAGACCTTCAAGATTATGCAATCCAACCATCCACTACCACTGCAACCCCTAAACCACATCACCCAGCACGAGATCCAGACCCCACTTAAACACCTCCAGGAAGGGAGACTCCACCACCACCCCAGGCAACCTATTCCTATGCCAGACCACCCTAGCAGTGAAAAAAATTCTTTTTTATATCTAATGTGAAACTCCCCTGCCTGAGCTGAAGGTCAAGAACTCACCGTTCTGCACCAGCTGTGCCAGCAGGTTGTCCTCCTGGATGGCGTAGGAGGCGAAGTTGCTGCCCACGTCGATGAAGGTGGGCAGCGAGCCGGTGGTGAGGCCCTTGATGCGCTGCATAGTGGCGGTGGGGGGGTCGGCTCGGAAGCGGTAGAGCCGGGCATGGCGTGGCTGTGAGGTGGCCAGCTGGTGCAGGACACCCAGCTTGTTCTCATAGGGCAGCGGGCTGGCCTTGGTGGGGTCGAAACGGGCGAACTCGAAATGGAGGGCATCGATGATGACGAGCACGGCCTTGGAAAAGCGTTGAGGTGCCCAGCAGGAGCCTGGCGGGAGGCTCTGCCTCTCCCAAGGTGGTGGCACGAGTGGGTCTGAGCAGGAACTGCTGCTGGCAAGCTCGATCCGCGTGAGCAGGAAGCCGCTCATAAAGAGCCCAATACCAGAAAAAAAGAGAAAGCAAACCCAGGCCAGGAAGAGCACCACTGGCCACCGCTGCATCCTAGAGGAAAGAACAGGCAGGTTCAGCCTCCAGCGGCTCTACCTGGGCAAGTACCGCTCCCTACCAACACCCATCCCTGGCCCAACACCCCTCGCACCCCAGTACCTCCCATCAGCCTTGACACAACCCTGACTTGACTTTACCTGGTCCCACCCCGTGTCCTGGCAACTACCGCGCGCACCTCCGTGTACGCCCACCTGAGCGGGAGCTGAGTCCTGCTTCCTCCTGACCGTCCAGAGCTGCCAGTCCCGCCCCGACACCCCCATTCCCCTCCCGACACCCTCAGTCCCCTGACACACCCCCGACCTCTCCCCTGCACTCCCGACTCCCGGTCCACCTCCCCACACTCGCGCCGCCCTTGTGCCCCCCGCGCCCCCACACTCCCCTTCCGCCCCACCAGGCCCTCGCAGCTCCCTGTGCCCCCCCGGGCCCCGCTCCCCTCCCGTCCCACCTGCGGCTCCCGGCGCCCGTCGCCCCCGGAAGCGCCGCGCGTGGCGCCGATCGCGACAGAGCGGCACCCCGGGGAGCGGCGGGGGGGGGGCCGGCAGCGCCCCCTGGCGGCTGGGAGGTCCCCGCGCGCCTCCCTTTGGGCGAGGCACCCCCGTAACGTCGAAGGCGTTGTTTTAATTATATTAATGTGTTAATCGGCAGAGGCGCTCCTAGCCCTGTGGTGCGCGCTGTGGGGAGTCCGCTACAGAGAACGCACAGTCATGCATTGTAGGGGCAGCTGCAGGGAGATGACAGACGAGGGGATGGTGACAAGAGCTCACATTCCCAGAGAGGTGTTCCCCCGGGAAAGGCATCCTTCCTAGGAGGCGGGTCCCCAAGTTCATAGAATCATAGAACGGTTTGGGTTGGAGGGGCACCTTGAAACCATCTTGTTTCAACCCCTCTGCCGTGGGACATTTTCCACTCAAACAGGTTGCTCAGAGCCCCACCCAGCCTGGCCTTGAACACTTTCAGGGACAGGGCATCCACAACTTCCCAGGGCAACATCTGCCAATGCCTCACCACCCTCACAGTAAAGACATTTTTCATAGTATCTAATTTTTCACTCCTGCGTATCATTGTGTGTCCATGGGAGATCCCGGCAGGAGCCTGTTGAGAAGGGATGGTTCCCCTTCGGCATCAAATCGGTGGCGTCAGGCACCCAAGCACGAGGGAACGTGCTGCAGCAGCACTGGTACCATTTATTACATGATTTAAATCCAATACAAAACAGGGACTAAGGGAAGAAGACCGACTGCCCACAGCAGGACAGGACTGCTGGCAGGCCTCAGGAGAGGATGCAGGATCCTTCCAGCTCTGTTAGCTGGAGCTGCCCTATTCTGCCTTCAGCACCTCCGTGGTGGGAGGCTGGGGGTCCTCATGGGCTGGGGGCATCTCGTCTTGGGTCTTCACAGCTTGTGGCTTGGTCAGTGTGGTGTAGATGCCCAGGGCCTGGAGGGAATGAGGCAGTCATGGGTAGGGGAGGAGAGGAGAGGGCCAGGCCCCAGCACGGTGCCATCTTCACCTCCCCAGAGCAAGACTCACAGAATGGCTTGGGTTGGAAGAGACCTTGAAGATCATCTAGTTCCAACACCCTGCCACGGGCAGGAATACCTTTTACTATCCCAGGTTGGTCCAATCCCATCCAATCTGATCTTTGTATCCTTCCAGGGCTGGGGCATCCACAACTTCTCTGGGCAACCTGTTCCAGTACCTCACCACCCCCAGAGCGAAGAATTTCTTCCTAATACCTAGTCTCAACCTGCTCTCTCTCAGTTTAAAGCCATTCCTCCTCATCCTATCACTATAAGCCCTTGTAAAAAAGTCTTTGACCATCTTAGTTGTAAACCCATTTCAGGTATTGAAAGGTGCTACAATGTCTCTCTGGAGCCTTCTTTTCTCCAGGCTGAACAATCCCAATGGTTTCAGCCTTCCCTCACAGGAGAGGTGCTCCAGTCAGCCCTCTGTTCATTTTGTTGCCTCTTCTGGACTTGCTCCAACCGGTCATTGTCCCTCCTGTGCTGGGACCCCAGAGCTGGATGCAGTGCTCCAGGTGGGTCTCACCAGATAAGGACAGAGGGGCAGAATCCCCTCCTTTGACCTACTGCCCGCAGGGCTCTGGATGCAGCCCAGGACACAAGTGACTACACTGACCTGTGCGACCATGTTGGTGACATCGCCGGTGTTAGCGGGCAGCAGGACGGTGTTGGAGTCTTTGGCAAGCTTGGAGAAAGCGTTCACATACTGCTCTGCCACAGACAGGGAGGCAGCGGCACTGCCGTGCTGCGGAGAGAGGGACAAGTCATGTACCACCAACAGCTCTTCCATGCCTGTATCCCCAGCCCACCCCAGGTGGTCATAGCTCTGAGGACAGCAAAGGTCCTCACTCCCTGCTGCTGCTGGAGTTGCCAGGGGGTGTCCGAGAGAAAGCCAGGAGTGACCTCGCCCACAGTATGACCTCCCCTAGCACCAGCACGAAAGCAGTGGCTGCCACAAGTGGCCGTCGCTCACCTGCTGTGCCAGAGCAGCTGCCAGCAGCTGGATTGCCTCTGCCTTGGCCCTGGCCTTGACCAGCATGGCGTTGGCTTCTCCTGCAATGAACCACAGCAGAGGGTGCATCAAAACCACAACAAAGCACTTGCAAGGAGCGAATCCGGACAGAGAGTGATTCATGTACGCATAGCTGTCTCTTCCCCAACAGCAGCACTGCCACACACTGCCTGACCAAGGCTGGTGTGGGGGAAACAACACAAGCTGGACCTCAGCCTGAGGCCCCAGCAGGGATCAGCGTGGCTGAGGAAGCCTGGCCCACAGTGATGCAGCCTCTCCCCAGTAGCACCACCCCTCAGTCCAGGGGGCTACAGATCCCTGTATGTTCTAGCCCCAGGCACTACCAGCAGCTTTGTTGATTTGTTCAGCCTTCTCAGCTTCTGAGGCTAGGATCTGCGCCTGCTTCTGGCCCTCAGCCACGTTGATAGCTGACTCCCTCGTCCCCTCTGACTCCAGCACTGTCGCCCGCTTCCGTCGCTCTGCCTCCACCTGCAAACACAGGTCAGACACCAGCCTGCTGTGGCTGTGCTGGGAAAATCCCATCCATAGGGCAAGGACATGCTCCTTGGTCCTGCTGGGGCAAGCATGGCTTAGCAAAGCATGACAATGCAGGTACGGAACACCGTGTGGTCCCAGCAAGGGCTAGTTCTGCCCCTCACACCACACAGCCCTCCCCAGCCCGGTCCACACCTACCTGGGCAGCTGCTTCCCCCTCCCCCCACTTCCAGCCCACAGATCTGGTGTCCAGCTTTTCTCAAGGGGAAACATTCAGCTCTGGGATTAGGTTTGCCACAGAGCCCAGTAGGGATTTTAAAGGGAGTCGGCAGGGCTTGCATGTACCAGGCAGGGGTCACCCCCACAAAAATTATTTATTCGGTAGCTGTATATCTGCAGCCAAAGTGCTCCTCCTGTGGTGAAGGGTGGGTGCTGCCAGCTCTGGACATGTAACAATGATGCACCATAGCCTGTATCAGCAATAGTGTGGCCAGCAGGACTAGAAAAGTGAGTCTCTCCCTGTACTCAGCAATTGTGAGGCCACGCCTCGAGTCCTATGTCCAGTCCTAGGCTCCTCAATTCAGGAGGGACTTTGAGGTGCTGGAGCATGTCCACAGAAGGAAAATGGAACTTGAGAAGGGTCTGGAGCACAAGTCTTATGAGGAGCCCTTGAAGGAGCTGGGGTTGTTTAGTCTGGACAAGAGGAAGCTCAGGGTTGACCCTACTACCTGAAAGAAAGTTGTAGACACCTTGGGGCTGGCCTCTTCTCCTAGGGAACCAGCAATAGGATAAGAGGACATAATCTTAAGCAGAACTAGGGGAGGTTTAGGTTGAACATTAGGAAGAATTCCTTCACAGAAAGGGTGAGTAGACATTGGAATGGGATGCCCAGGGAGGTGGTGAAGTCACTGCTCCTGGAGGTTTTTAAAGGAAGACAGGACATGGCACTTGGTGCCATGGTCTGGGCTGACAAAGTGGTATTTGATCATAGGTTGGACTGATAATCTGAGGTCCTTTGCAACCCAATGGGTCCTGTGATTCTGTAACGTAATGTGGGAGAGGAGGCTTCCTTCTTGTTCCAGACCTCCCTCCCACAGAGCCACACCTGCATCTGCATGGATTCCTTCACACGGGGGGGCACGTGGATGTCCTTGATCTCATAGCGCAGACACCGGATGCCCCAGCAGTCTGAAGCCTGGTTGATGGCATCCACGATGCTGGCGTTGAGGGACTCCCGCTCCTGGGAGGCACAAAAGAAATGGCAGAGAGCAGAGAAGAGGTTCTTAGAATGGCAGGGGTTAGAAGGGAAACAGACACCCCCCTCAGAGGCCAAGATCTGTCAGAAGAACACATCTCCACAGGTTTCAGGCTAGGTCAGGTGCTTCCCATAGCTCTTCATCTCCTAGGGAGGGCAGTGCCCCACACTGAAACTGCTGGGACACAGTATCTGGTATACATCCAGATACAACAGAATGCCAACAACATCAGTTTCTGCCCAGCAAATGCAGCACAAGGATTACAGAACCCCATGAACCAGGTCAGGGACATTCATCACTGGGCCTGAGCAAAGAGTCACTGACTCAAGAGAAACATGGCTGGACCAGCTGGATCGGTGCACCCATCACCTATGCCACCCATCACCCCTTCCAAATAACCCAGGGCAGGGCAGAAAATAGCTCCTGTTAAAAAAAACAACCAAAAAAAGACCCATCTCCAGCGATTCACCAATAGGTCAACTGAAACAGAAGCCAGAAGCCCTCTAAGCAAAGGGCAATTTGCTGTTAAGCAAATCAAGCCTGGCCATGCAGGCTGTCCTGGGATTTTGAGAGACGCTGGCACTTCCATGATACACATCCTCAGCTCACCCGAAAGACTCTGTCGAGAGAGAGTTTGCCAAGTTCAGATCTCATGGTAGTCTGGGCCAGCTGGGTTACTGCATACTCAGGATCTTCCACCCCATAGCTCGCCTGGAGAGCAGACACACAGAACAGAGTGGATAGGGGTGCCAAGAGGGACCCTGAACAAGGCAGGAGGGACAAACACAGCATTAGGGCAAGAAACGTGCCAGACATCCGTGCTGAAAATGTGGAGTCTGGAGCCTTGGGAGGGGTGAGGGTGCCCAGCCCACCTGCCAGGCAGGGCACAGAGGCTGAAGCACGCATTTTGGGGAGCAGGAGTGGGCAGAACCAGGAGAAAGGTACCCAAGGGGCAGGGATAGTACCTTGTAGGGGTCCATAACCCGCAGGTAGAGCACACCATCAATCTGCAGGGTGACATTATCTGTCAGGAGAGAACAACAGCCCCTGTTCACTGAAGCAGCAAAAACAAAACACGGAAACACCCTCTTCCCCAGCAGAGCTGGGCAGTGTCATCCCTTTCCTTCCTGACATAGTAGCACGGCATGAAAGAGGGATTGGCTGAAATAGATGTCCTTATCCAAAGGCTTTGTAAAAAGCTTGGCATTGCCTGGTAGACACTATAATGTTTTAATGCTCAAGCCTTGATTTTCCAGATAGTAACATTTCACACTGTAGTTCTCATAAATAAAGATTTAAGAAGGAAGAAACCAAAACAAATCACTTAAAACTAGAAATGTAGCAGAGCTATCCATTACATCAATTAACCTGTTCTAAAGTATTTTTTTTACAGAAATAGATTTTTATTTTTTTGTGGTTCAATAATGGAAAGCATCTGAAAAACACATTTCTGCCCATGTACATTCAACTCAGCAAGCAGGGGCAGCTGCAGCCCAGAGAGTGCAGGTGGGACCTCGTGGGGTGCCCCTATTCACAGCACCAGCCTTCCAGCACCTAAAGAAAGCTGAAGAGGGACTTTCCACACAGGCATGGAGGGATAGGACAAGGGGGAATGGCCTTAAACTAAGGGAGGGCAGGCTGGGATTAGGTATTAGGAAGAAATTCTTGGCTGTGAGGGTAATGAGGCCCTGGCACAGGGTGCCCAGAGAAGTTGTAGATGCCCCATCCCTGGCAGTGTTCAAGGCCAGGTTGGATGGAGCTTTGAGCAACCTGGTCTAGTGGAACATGTCCCTGCCCATGGCAGAGGGTTGGAGTAAGATGAACTTTAAGGTCCTTTCCAACCCAAACCATTCTGTGATCCTGTGATTTTATGGCTGAGCCTGGGCACCAAGGGACAGGGCTGATTGCAGGAGCTTGGGACAATTCCACTCATTCCCACGCTGTCCCTTGCTCACCCTAGACACAGCGGGAGAAAAGGGGCAGGACACGGAAGCTCACCCAGTGTGACAGCAGATTGCTCTGGGACATTAATGACGATTTCTTTGAGACTCTGGACGTAACGAATCCGATCCAGGAGAGGGATGAGGAAGTTCAAACCCTGGGAAAATGGTGGGATTAGATAGCTAACAGTCAGACTAGAGACGTGCAAACAAAGCCCATGCCACATGCTGCAAACACACTTTACACGAAGGGGGAATTTCAGTTTCTCAGTGCTTTTAACATCCCACCAGGAAAATTAGCCCACAGGCAGCCAAAAGGATTTCAGCCTGGGAAACTGATCCCACCACCCCTCGGATGCTCGTGCAAAGGACGCGCCTCGCTACAGCTTTAGGAACCTGCTGAATCCAGAAGGGGAGAAAAGCTGCTCCTTACAGGCTCGAGGATTCGGTGGAACTTGCCCATCCTCTCCACCACCCAGGCCTCCTGCTGTGGCACAAAGAGCACCCCGATGTTCATGGGCAGCCCGGAGTTCCAGCGGCACGGGGCTGGAGCCAGCCATGCCGCACGCTTCAGCTGCTGGGAGTGCTGGGGGAAGGAGACAGACCAGGATTGCGACAGCTGCTGGCCCCTCAGAGCCCAGCACCACACCTGTTAACCCATCTGGGCTTGTGACCAGGGGACAAGGGCAGGAAACAGCTCTCATGCCCCAAATGAGCCCATACTGTAACGGGATGAGAGCTGTTCCACAGGGATGAGGCCCAGGCCTCAGGGACAGCCTTCTCCACTGGTGCAGGAGGGGCTCACTCCTGTGCTAGAGCTTTCTGCACGTCTCTGCTCCTCTCACATCCAACCTGGAGCGGGGAATAAAGCCTCCCTGCCACTGTAAGGGCAATTAAGGGGTGTGTGCGGGGTCTCTTCTGACCCACTTGGCCCTATAACCCGGCAAGGCCCACTCCCACAGCCTTCTCCCTCACCTCCCTGGTGGTCCCAGGCCACCCTCTTTCAACAACCTGTCCCTCCCCAGCTCCAGCTACCTCCTCAGCTTCTCACAAAGACCTGTCATTTCCCAGGCATTCCCACACCCTCCTCCTCATAGCCCCTCCCTTCCTCTCATGCCTGGCTTCCCCCAACCACCTCGCTCACCTCCCCCACACCCCAACCCAGCTCAGATGTCCACAGCCCCACACATCCATTTCTCCTACAACAATCCAGCTCCACCTCACTGCTCCCCATGCTCAGTCACCCTCACTGACCGCCTCACACCCATTTGTCCACAGCTTCCTTTGCACTATCCCTGCTCAGCTCCAAGCGAGCCCCCCACACCTCCAGCACTTCCCTGGATGCCCAACACAACCCCACCGACCCCTCCCAATCTCCCCATATCTGTCTGTCCCCTGCACCACCTCCCCCACTCTGTACCCTAGTCCCTGCCCAGCTACCCACCACCACCCCAGCAACTCCCCAGAACCCCAACATCACTGCACTGATCCCTCCCTCTCAGTCCCCCTGCACCTACTTGTCCTCTGCACCCCTCCTCCCCGCAGCTCCTCCCCGTGCCCAGTGTCTCCCAGACCCTTATCACCACAACCGCACTGATCCCCCACCTCCTCAATCCCCCCATACCCGTTTGTTCTCTGCACCACTCCCCTCACCTCCTTACTCTATATCCATATCCAGCACCCCCCACCACTCCAGCATTTCCCCAGACCCCCAACACTCCCCCACAGATCCCCCTCTTTAGTCTCCCTATTCCCTGTACCTGTCTGTCCTCTACACCACTTCCCCACCCTTTACCCCTATCCCTGCCTGGCTACCCTCAGACCCCTAACACTACTCCACTGACCACCCCCAATTCCCCATACCCATCTGTCCATTGCACACCTCCTTCCCCCATCCCTGCCCAGCTCATCCCCACGGAGCCCCCATGTCCTCAGCACTTCCCCAGACACTCTACCGACTCCCTCGCCTCCTGAATCCTGCCATACCTCTCTGTCCTCTGCACCCTTTGTGCCCTCCTGCCCCTATCCCTGCCCAGCTCTCACCAACCGAGCCCCCATACCGCCAGCACTTCGCCGGACCCCCAACACCACCCTACCGATCCCCTCCTCACTCCCCCACTACCCATTTATCCTTTGCACTCCTGCGTGTCCCCATATCCCTATCCCTTCCCAGCCCCTCACCACCACACCAGCACTTCCCTAGATCCCCAACACCACAGACCTCCTTACCTCCTCAGTGCCTTCCTACCTGTTTGTCCACAGCCTCCTCTAACCCCGCCCTGCCCAGCTCCCCCTCACCACTTCTCCAAAGCCCCCCAGATCCCCCATACCCTTCTGTCCTCTGCATTCCCCCCATATCTCCTTACCCTAACCCTGCCCAGCTTTCCCCCAACACTTCCCCAGGTCCCCAACACCATCCCCCTCATCCCGGCGACCCCAGCCCAGACCTCTTCTCCCGGCCCCTCCAGCACCCACTACCCGGGACGTTCCCCACGTGCGCATCGGCCGAGGGCTCCCCGTTTCTCCCCTCCCATTCCCCGCACCTGCAGCAGCCCGAGGCCGGTCCGGGCCCGGAACCCCGCCCGCGACAGCATCGCCCCCTCCGCCCGCCCCGCTCGGCTCCGCCGCCGCTCCCGCCCACCCGGAAGGCCCCTGCTGCCGCGCCGCTTCCGGGTGCGCCGCCCGTATCGGTCCTTCCGGCTCCTCCGACCGCGGTCCCCGGTTCCGCACGCCTGCGGTTCCGCTCGCCCGTTCACCGTTCCGCACCGCGCCCCCCCCAGGGAGCGACAACGCCGGGCTCGTTCTGGAGCTCCAAACGGACGTTTATTAAATTAGAACGAACACGAAAAGTACCGGCACGGCCTTCGCGGCCTCGCTGGGATACGGCAAGAGGAGTAGCCCCGGTGACCTGGGGGCGAGGGGGAGTCCCGGAGCCCAGGGCGGGGGGGGGCAGCGGCCCCCAGTGTTTGGAGGGTTCAGATCCCCGGGTATGGGAGGGTTCAGATCCCGGCTTGGTGGTTCAGGGCCTCGGCTGTGCGGGGAACAGCCCCCGGTGTGTGTATGCGGGGGGTTTCAGGCCCCCACCCAGCGCAGCAGGGCCGGAGCCCCTCGGCCGCCCCCGGGCAGAAGGGAGCAGGACCTCGTCCCCACACTTCCTCCCATCCTGCCCATCCGCGCACCGAGGCCCCAAGGTGTGAGGGTGTGGGGGCCTATCCTCGTCTTCCTCCCCTCTGACAGAGAGGGGCTGGGGCTCCCCACAGCCTGGGCTGGCAGGGCGAGCCTTGCAGAGACCCCCAGAGAGCAGAGGCTGCTACACAGGCGGGGGACGTGCAAGCTTGTTTTACCGTCACCCCTGCTGCTCTCACCACCCTGGTCTGGATTACCCCCAATCCCTCTCCTAAGAATCCAGCCCAGCTCCCAGAGTCCCAGGGACTAAGGTAGGGCTCCTGCCCACCCTGCAGAACCTGATCAAGCTGCCAGCAGACCCCTGCCCAAAGGTGCCTCCTGTATGGGATTCACCCCACACCTGCAGACAGTGCAAGGTTCCTTTTTCTTTTTTTTTTTGGCAATCTTCTCAGATCCACAGCACACGTGCTCTGGAGGCTCTTGCCCAGAGGGCTATCCCCATATTCCTGCAAAGAGCCCCAGGTCCCCATCCACGTGACAGCCGTGTCTCTTACCCTCAAGAACCGGGCAGTGGCCACGTTGACAGCCACAGGCCTCTTGGGGTCTGGCTTGCCCTAAAGGAGTCAGTAGACAACCCCAGGCCTCCCCAAGTTGATTGGAAAAGGGCTGGCCCTGCAAAGCTGGTGCCCAGCAAGGTTCAGCCTGTCCCAGGGCTTTTAACAGAGCCCTGGCCTGGGAGCTGCACCCTGGGTGAGCAGTGGGTCACTCTCCATTCCATGGGCTGAGGTGTCCCCGTGCCCTGTCATCTCACAATCCCCACAGCCCTGCCTCAACATGGGCAGCCCAGTGCAGGCAGAGTTGTGGGGAAGAACAAGCACAGCACCTCCAATCATCTGCACAAGCCTCCTCTCTGCTCCCAGAAACAATAAATACTAATAAATACAAACTCTTCCACACTTTCTGCCCCCAGTGTGAGTGGTCTAAATCACAGCCCCAGCCCAACTCTTCACTCCCCACCCACCTCAGCCACAGCCAAGTCTCCAAGCTGGGAGCAGTACCAGCAGAAGGCTTGGGCATGTCCCTGAACTGCCAGGGCTGCTCCTCAGCCCCTGCCCCTCTTGGTGAAGCCCCCTGGGTGATCCCAGCCCTGCTGCAGGGCGTGGTGTCCATGCTGGTCAGGAGGGTGGGTGATATCTCAAAGCTTGCTGGCCCTTTACTCATCTCTCCCCAAAGTGCTGGGCTGGAGGCTCCCTAGTGGCCCTGGTGGGGGTGAGGAAGGTCAGGCCCGGGGTGAGTAGCAGGGGTTCCTGGGCATCTCTGTGAAGGATTTCAGTTCGTAGGGGATCCCCGAATCCACTTCGATTGACTTGCGGGAAAAAAGCAGCCGGATGTCGTTGTGAAGGTAGATCTTCCCCGACTTAGAGCTGTGAAACCTGTGTGGAGACAGGAACAGGACGGAAGAACCTCAGGCTCCAAGGCAAGGGCAGGGCATCCTCAGGGGGAACACAATCCCCTTGGATTTCTCTGGCCACTGGTCAAGCTGGCCATGCTCCGGTTGCCTCCAGAAGGACAGAGACAGCTGCCCTTGGGCAAGGTGGCAGATCCAACCCCCTCAAAGGACCAGCTGGTCCCTGCTCTTCCCCAGGCCCCTCCTCCTGTCCTGCAGGCTTGGGACACACAGGAGAGGAGCCCACATGACCCTGGGGCAAGTGTCCATCCATCCTGGCATGCTTTACCTTAGATGCATCAAGTAGCAGAGGACCCTGCGGGGTGGGCTGGTGCCCAGTGGGTTGCGGGGGGCCACGGTGGACCCCTCCTCCTCCCCCACAGGCACCAGGAAGATGCGATGGCGTAGGAAGGTCATGTGGTTGGCCGGCATATCCTGGAAGTCGTATGTCACCAAGAACATCTTCACCACAGTCTTGTTGGGGTTAAATAAGGTCTGGCGGTAGAGGGGTAGGGAGTGAGACTGGGAATGGTGCAGGGATGCATCCACAGGGCAGATATGAGGCATCTGGGAGCAGAAGCAGCTGGCCCAAGGATTCAGAAACTCCCACACCAGACCCAGAGGGGCTTAGCCTGAGGGTCACAGGTCAGTTCCTTCCACCCACCTTGATGCATGTGCTGCTTTCCCATCATATCTCAGTCCCACTACACATACACACCCTCCTGCCAAAACTCTGTCCCTCCTCACCAACTTCTTCCTTCCCTGCATCTCTCGTCACCTTGTCTCCGTGCAAGCATCCCAGGTCTGCTGTGCTGTCTCAGTGGCCATGTACCCCCTCTGCACAAGCTTTTTAGTTGTTGCCCTGCCTAACAAATGTAATGGAACACACCCACCCCAGGGTATGTTCCAGAGCCCACCCAGCCCTGTCCCCACAGGGCTACTGGAGGCCAGGGAACGACTCACCACTTGGATGGTTCCAGCTTTGGGGACACTGTAACCCTTCTTTCCCAAGGCCTCCAAGTCAATCACTCCCTGGGGCAAAACAAACAGCATGTGAGAGAGGGAGAAAGCCTAAGGAGAGCCCACCTAGGAACCAGCACAGGCCTGATGCCCCCTCACTGGCACAAGTCAGCAAGAAGACCCTCAGCTCAGTCCCTCTCCAAACCAGGGAATTAACAAGCAGCAACAGAGAGGTGGTGACAGAAAGGTGGGTGACAGTGACAACTGAGGCAGCTGGGCCTCTGTACACGTTCTCTTCTTTCCCTCTTTGCTTTTTGGATTAAAGACTGCTCCTGGCACAGCCAGCCATCCCCACAGTGAGCCAGCCACACTCTGCAGTGAGGGGCTGTCCCCAGGTGCCTGGTGCCAGGGTACAGCCCCCCTCACCTCCCCCACATCCATGTACCAGGAAAGGCGAGGGCGCGCTGTGTTCGGAGATGTCAAAGTAGGTGACGTCGACAGGCAGGGTGACGTGCTGGGGACAGTAGGAGCCACTGGCACCAATCTCTGCCGTGAAACCCTCGATCCTCCCCGACGGTGCAAAGCGCCCTTTCAGGATGGACTCCTGAGAGGGGAGGGAAGCATTAGGGAACCTCAAACACCAGTCCTACTCCCTGCCTCACTGCTCCAGGTGAAATCGTCCCCATCTCCTCTGCAGACAAGTGTCTCCTTGCCCTCACATTTGCACAGACCGCCCATGAGGGGGCCTGGCTGCTCGCTCTGGGACAGACCCATCCTGAGCAGGTGGAATAATACCAGCCACCAAACAGGAGAAGCAGTGAGAGCACCTTGGCTCAGCCTCACAGCAGCCATCTCAGCAGGTTCCATGGTCTTGGTGCCTTACCCAAGGATCTGCTGGCTGAGCCATGCTGCTCGTGGGTGGTGGCTGTGTGGCAGCTACTGCATGTCAAGCCTTTTGGGGACAATCAGCCCAGCTGCACACCAGGGCTCCCATCGGGTTCAGCCTCTCATACCCATTGCCAGCCCAGCACGGAGCCTGGGACCCACCTTCCCCCTGGTGAGTGCTGTTACCTCAAAGTTGCCCAGCAGAGCATGGCTGACAGTGGTGGTGGCCCAGGGTGCTGCAGGGGACTTGGTGCCCCTCCGGAGGCTGCCCCGGAGATGTTGCCTTGGAGAGAGGAGAGAAGATTGGTGTTGGACTGAAGAGCATGCAGCCCTGGGTTGTTCATGTCCCTGGGAATGTGAATCCCTCTCCACATATCCCGTAGTTTGCTGGAGGTTGAACCTACTTTCCTGCACCCCAGGTGAAGGAGAAACCCCCCACAGCCTGTGGTCATGTGGAGGGGAGATGCCTGGGGCAGGGCTGGGAAAATGACTCAACCCAACCTGAACCTCCCATGGGGCTGCAGGGTTCTGGGGTGGCCGGGCACCCTGAGCCCCCACGTCCATCCCACAGGGCTGCCAGGACACTCACGATTTGAGGCGCAGCCCAGTCTTCAGCCTTCTCCCGACTGCAGTGCAATCTGCAGAGCTCTGGGGGGACACAAAATGGAGAACTGTGTCAGGGCAGCAAACAGGGCCTGTGCACCCCTGGGAAGTGCCACTGCCCCTTGTCCTGCCCCACAGATCCATGAGGGTCCTAGCAGATGGAACAGGCTTCCATCCGTGGGCCTCTGCAGGGGTGGCCAGCAGAGCAGCACCAGGACTGGGGTGTCTGGTGGGGACGTGGGGCTGCCCAAACCCCAAAGTGGCTCAGCTGGGGATGAGGGTGTTGGTACCCAAACCGAGGGTACAACTCACGATTCCTGCTTTGCAAGGCATGTCTCAGGAGCAGCCCCAGCGACAAGATACCCCCCTACAGAGCCATGCACTGGCACTCGCTTGCACGTCCCAGGGACTGGTGACACCTACAAGGAAGCTCCCCGACCAGCCTGGGGAAAGTTCTGTCCCCTGGTGATTCATGCAAAGTCCTCAGCAGTGCCACTGGGCAGAGGGGTGTGTTGCCCACCTCTGCCCACAGCCAGGATCCTACAGCTGTGGGGTGGGGGGTTAAAGCCAGAGCCACACTGCAGCCTCCTTTTAAAGATGTCCCCTTTTCAGGGGTTTTCCCTTCTGGAAGCCACACAAAGGGCAGCAAAACACAAAGGGATGATGGAGCTGGCTGGCATGACCGGGTGGGAAAACCCAGGGAAGCTGCTGGAGGGCTTCACTCTGCAAGGACAGTGGGGGCAGCCGGGCTGGGGGACAGTCATGAAAAAGGCAGGCAAGGATGGAGCTGTGCCCCATGGATGGTGCGTCCCAGCTCCAAGCAGCAAGGAGCCAGGATAGCTCTGACATCAGTTTCTATGGCTCCCTGTACCATGGGATGCCCCAAAGGAAGGTATGAGCATGCCAGGTCTGGCATGAGTCTGCTGCAGCCTCAGCTGACAGGACAGGGTGAGGGCAGGGAGCTGGTCAGAAGGGCAGGGTAAGAAAGGAGGAATTGCAGGCAGCTCCTGAGCTGCCAGGGTGGTTGAAACCTCAGGAGTCTGCCCCATTGCTGAGCCTGTGGCACCCTGGGGACATGCCATGGGAACCTCAGAATTGCAGAAAAGTCAGTGGCATCTCTGCACACAGCACTGGGCTCCTCGGTCAGAGCATGCCCAGTCCCACTGCCTGCCACCAGACCCTTGCTCTAAGGGACACCATGGTCAAGAGTTCAAGCCATCCCATACAACTGCCTTGCTCCTCATCAGGCAGGCAGGGGCCAGCTGCTCTTCCCAAGCCAGCTGGTATATCATGGCTTAACATGACAACATCAGACATCAAGTGAGGCTCCATGACATGAGTCCAGCTCTTGCTGCCATGGGGAGGTTTTCTCCTGTCCAAGCAGGGTTCTCCAGGAGAAAAAGCTGGTTGCAAGCAGAGGATCCAAGAACTAAAGGATGTCAAGGGCTGGTTAAAACAGACCATGTGTCCCAGTGCTGGCTGTCAGGAGCTGCCTTGCTCACACCAGTGCTGCAGTACAGGGTCGGGACAGGACACAGAGCCACAGCGGACCACATTGCCCTCAAAAACGGTCTTGAGCTTTGGGTGTCCCCAGGCCATCCCCTGACTCCCTGCTACAAGCAATACTCACTTTGGCTGCAGGAAGCAGGTGGTTCCAGAAAGGTGCCCCCTTGGCATCAGTGCTGCGGCAGGCTGTGGGCACGGGATGGCGCGGCAGGACCCTCTTCTTCCTTGCCGGTGGAGACAGGCTCTCATCCTCAGAGCAGGAGTCAGCTGTAACCTCGCCAGCGGGCAGCAGCTTCCTTTTGGCTGCACACGTGCTGCTGAGCTGGCTGCTCCCACAGGGCGTCACCTCCTGGGAGCTCAGGTTGCTGGGCTCGGGGCTGAGTGCTGCCTGCAGAGGTGGGTGCTCCTTGCACCCATTGGCCACCGCTGGCCCTTCCGCCTCTCTGCTAGCCCTGCTGTTGTGAGCTGGGCTGCTCCCTGGCTTTTCTCTCTTCCCACCAGAGTCCAGCTGGGTTGTTTGTGCAATACTGTGCAATTCAAGGTGAAGTACATTGTGGCCACTTGCCAGCTCCCCATTCTCTCCACAGTCTATGGGCTGATCCCCTGATGAGACACGGCAACTGTCTCTCGTGTGCAAAGTACTGCAAGCAATGTGCTGGGGCCAGGAGGAGGAGGACGAGGACGAGGACGAGGAGGAGGAGGAGCCATCCTGTGACTTGTCCTCTCTGCTGGCCCTGGGGCTGTGGCTGGGGCTGCCCTCACAGCGGTGCTCCACCACCCGCAGCCCGCTGTGGGAGAAGTGCTGGGCAGAGCCACAGAGGGACAGCTCCTCAACCAGCAGACCATCCTCAAAGGTATCATCATCATCCAGGGAAGGCTGCCCAGGGCCCCCATCCACCCCCCTGTCACTCCAGTGAGTTCGTTTGGGATCTCGTCCCCCCTCTGGAGTTCGCTGCTCGGGGTATCCCCTCTTGACAGCTGTCCGGCTGCCTGCCCCCTGCTCCGTGCTCTCAGAGGAGCTGGAGAGATGGGAGAAGATGGACACCTGGTAAACCTTCTGGCGCTTGATCTCTGTCTCATTGTAGCCCATGAGGATGCTGCGGTGGGTGCAGCACTGCGAGGAAGGCTCCAAGGGCGTCTCCCCCCTGGGCCGGGACAGGCTGGGGTCTGTGCTGCGCTCCGGGGGCAGAGACGTCTCTGTGTGGATGTGCCGCATGGAGCCTCACTTGCCGGGACTCTGAGTGGAGCCGGAGTTACGACAGCCCATGCAGCAGCAGGAGGGGGGCTGTAAAGTGCCACAGGTCAGGTGCAAGGGCAGGGGGTAGGAGCTGGACCCCCACCTCACTCAGGATCTCTGTGTGAGCCCTCTACTATGAGGTGCTCTGCAGCACAGCATCTGGAAAAAAAAGAAAGCAGAAGGATGGAGATGAGCCCAGGATCCCCATCTTCATCCAGACTTCTGGCTGCAAGGGATCTGCTGGGACATGGGCAGCTCCTCATTACAGCCCCACTTGAACCTCCCTCTCCAGAGACAGGAAGAGGAACCAGGCTGGAGTGGCTTTCTGGGGAAACCCTGCAGCATCACCCACCTGCCGGCTCAGCACTTCCTTTACAGCTTGGGCAAGGAGAGAAGTCTCCAGACAGGCAGGAGACTACTGGGGACAAGTCTGGGCAAGCGGGGAGGAAAAGGCCTGCCCTCTGCCAGGGACTTGTCATGCTTGTGCTGCTGTGGAGCACTGGCGTCAGGCAGGTCAGACCAGTCCCAGGGGTCAGGCCTGTAATCACCCCTTTGGGCAACAGCAGCAGCACCTCCCAGCACTGGCCAAGACAATCTGTCCTGGCCATGTGCACTGAATGAGGCAGGGCTGGTGCCAGCCCCACGGGAAGGACAGGAAGCTGGCCCAATATCCCTGTTACCTCTGCCAGCTTGGACCAGGCACCTTTAGCACCTCAATCAGCAGCTGGGTGTAACCAGGGCCACCATCCACCCTCTCCTGCCAGCCCCACAGGCCTGACCTCCCTTGTGCTGCGTGATGCCTTGCTATTGATTTTCAGCCCAGCTTGAGAGCTGTGAAAATACTGTCCACACGCTGGTTTTTTTTATGGCATGAAAAATACTGAAATGGCTGCAAGAGCTGACGAGATGCAGGAAAAAAGCCACTGGCAGACTGAGGACAAACTGCCCATGCCTGGCAGCTCTGCCTTTTGCCTGGCCTTGCATCTCCAGAAGGAGCAAGGCCTTAGGGGAAAGTGAGCAATAGGGAAATTGGTTCTCCAAGTGGATCAAAGCTGTCTGGACAGCAAGGTTGCCAGTAGTATTTTGACCCTGTTATGATGGGAAAATGACAGGCCAAGGTAGTTGAGACCAGGAACTTTGTTTAAAAGGAGTGATAAAAGCTATAACGATTCGCCAGGGTATGACTGGTGGGAAAGCAGCTTGGCAGAAAAGGCCCTGGGGGTCCTGGTGGGCACCAAGTTGACCACTAGCCAGCAATGTGCCCTTGCAGCAAAAAAAAACTGTCCAAGGCTGCACCAGGCACAGCATTGCCAGCAGGTTGAGGGAACTGATCCTCCCTCCCTGCTCAGCACAGGTGAGGCCACACCTGAGAGAGTGCAACAAAGGGATACTAAGAAAAATTTAAGGAACTGGAGCATCTGTCCTATGAGGAAAGGCTGGGAGGGCTGAGACTGTTCAGCCTGGAGAACAGAAGGCTCAGGGGGATCTTATCAAGGTATATATATTAGAGGTTCCCTCTGAGTATCAGGAAGCACCATTTTTTTTTTTTACTGTGACCAAGCCCTGTAACCAGTTACTTAGAGGTTGTGGAGTCTTCATCCCTGGAGATATTCAGAAGTCATCTGGACACAGTCCTGGGCAATGGCTCTAGGTGGGTTTGGACCAGATAACCTCCAGATACCCTTGCTAACCTCAGCCCTCTCTGTGTAGCCCACAACACTGCAGCCTGTCCTGGCTGCCCCCCACACTCACCCCTGTGCAGCAGGACCCTGCTTTGCTCCAGATTAGCCTCCCTGTCCCGCAGCAGGCGGTCGTTGGCACAATTAGCTGAGGACACCTGCCAGTCAGGCACCCCCCAGAAGCGGCGTGGCTGCCGTGGAATGGCTCCCACCATCACGGTGTGCCTCCGAACCTCTGCGGCGTCCTCTCCAGCTCTTCAGTGTCCACAGTGCCTCTGAGGGGAAGGAAAGAGAGAGGTGCACGGCTGGGGTGATCCAGATGCTTCCTGAGAAAAGGGCAGAATGGTACTGCCTGTCTGCAGTGTCACACAGGCAGAGAAGGCAGCATTTAGGCTTGGCCTTTCCCAACCTCCCAAATCAAAGGCCACATACATCTCTGCAACCTCAGGCAGTACTAACACCTTGATTTCCATTTAAACCACAAGTATTTTAAGCTGAGCTGTGAACTCCCATACCTGGCTTGAATTTTACATCCCTTTTGCATGCCTTCCTGTATGAAACCCTGTGCATATGAACAGATTCCTCTTTCTTTCTGGCAACCATTTCATGCCTTGCTTTTCAAGACACTGCAGCAACCTCTGAGCCTCCAGCTAGCTCCTGGTCTCATGTTCACCTCCTCCCCCTTCCACCCACAGCACAGGACACTTTCTGGTCCTACAGATAAGGAGAAGAGCTTGGAATTGTTTTCTTCCAATAAGAGATGCCTGTCAGGGAAGGCAGAAAAGAGGAGCCTGACAGCCCTGAGCCATGATGGCCCCCCACCAGTTTTCCCCAGCACAAAGACAGCAATTCTTTCATGTGCACAGCACTCACCTGCTCAGATGTTCCCTTGATGCACAATGGAGATTTGCAGATGCAACACAGCTCCCCTACCGTCATAATCCACGGGCAGTGCAGCTTTGATGCCTGCAAGAGGGCACGGAGGAGAGTCAGCTCAGGCTGCAGCTCACGGTGCAACACCTTCCCTTGGTCATCTCCTCCCTCAGCACCTCTGTGGCAGAGGGAGCTCAAGGGCTTTGCCACATCCAGATGAAGGAGGAAATGGTGCCTATCCCTGGGGACCATGTCCTCCCCACCTGCCTGCACATTCATTCCTCAAATGGGGACTCACTGAAGCACCCATCCAGAGGGAAGTCATCATCTGGGCACCCCAAGCCAGCAGCGACTACTGCTCTGAAGGCTGGAAACAGCAGAGCCAGGCAGCTGAACTAAAACCCAAATGGATGCTCAGAGGCACCAACACTCAAGTGCAATTCCCTTCTGGCATCCTGGTCTGGCAAGTTCTGCATCCCACCAACTTGCATGTGGGAGGCCAGTATCAGCTGTCCTTGCTGCCTCACCTCACCTGCCCCAGGAAACAGGCTGTTCTTTCATTACATTTCCAATAAAATCTGTAATTACAAGCTGTCACAGCCAGTCCCCGAGAGCAGGACAGCTCAAAAGCCACCGCCCCTGCTGGGGACAGGCACTGCCAGGAACCAGCCAGAACAGGACCTGCTGAGATACAACACAACAGCACGCAAGGAGGACTTGCAGCAGGGCAAATCAATGCTGCAGCATAATAAACCATGGGTCCAAAACCTCATCAAACACTTTTTGTAGAGATCAGCTCCTCCTGGCACCCCACATGAGGCCTGCAGCAAAGCAGGTAGGAAGGCAAGTGAATGCCCTCAGTTGTGGGTGGATGCTGAAGTGGTAACATGCTGTGCTCTGCCTGCCTGGAAGGTTGCTGTTTCCCTCCTCCATCCCTGAGGGAGACTTGTACCATGACTTGTGTGGCACAGTCAACCACTGGGAAGCAAAATCAGCAACCAACAGCAAGAATCAGCATGGTGCCATGGAAGAAACTGTGTGTCCATGCCAGAACAAACACAGAGTTTCACCTGCATCCTTTCATTCTCCTTTCCGTGTCCCTCTGAACTCACAGCCATTTTCTCCCCAGCAGCAGCTGCCTCTCAGGAGAATGGATCTATCAGGAGAGGCTGACCTGCTGACACCACAAATCCACCCCAGCTGAGCCCTCAACACCAGTCATCAGGTGCTGCCAGCACCAGCCAGTAGAACACATGCCTAGAACAAGGGGCTGCACCATGTTTTGCCAGCCCAGAAAGTTGTTTAAAGCATTGTGCTGGAAAATGCCAGCATAATGGTGGGACAGGAAAGTGTCAACCAAAGTGTCTCCCAGTACGCCCTAGGAACTCCTTGATCCTACTGGAGGGGTGCCCATCAGCATGGATGGGGAGCAGCCGGGGCACAGAACTGCTTCTCACCTTCCTCAAGATGCAAGGTGCTGTGTCCAGGGAGGTTCCCTTGGCAGTGTTTAGCTCTGTCTCCCAGGGAGTTCCTCCCTGCTGAGAGCCCAGACAGCTTGCAGAGGGCTCAGCGTCCAACAGCACCCACTGGGCGCCCACCGCCTCCCCACAGAGCAGGACAGCAAAACGGGACCACAGACACCTGGCAGGGACAGGGAGAAGGCACCTGCTCACCTCTCCCTTCTCCCTCCCCATCAGCCAGGCATCGCCAGAGCCCTCCTTCTGGCCACACAGTGGGACAGAGCCAGGCCCAGGTCCTCACCAGCTCAGCTGAGCAGTACAGGTACCATCCCCTGCATGCAGCACATGGGGCTCCATGTGTCCACACCAAGGGTTTGGCCCCTCCTAAGCCCAAGTGGTGCTGGGGTTTTTTTGACAGTGTTTCAGCCTGTGCTGGTGCTCTAAGATAGGACTCAAAGAGCTTTGCCTCTTGAGGGAAGCCTAGCCAGAGCTCTTCCCACTCTCTGCGCTGCTTCTGCCAAGGCCCCCCTCAGTGCTCAGAAAACAGGTGGGGCCCTGTGCTTTTGCCAAGATCTCCCAGCACCTGGATCTGGAGCTATGCCAGGCACAGCTTTCCTCTATTTCTGTGCCTCAGGAAGGGCACCACGCTTCAACACCCAAGAAATACCCAGTGCCAAAGGACCTGCAAGAGAGGGAGTGTGTCCCAGGCACTGGGGCAGAAACACCGTGTTCCTTGGGGACACCAAGCCACCAGAGCCTGACGTGGAATAACACAGACAGGCCTGGTGGGGGTGGGTCAGGCACTTGGCTTACCTGCTGGTTCCATTCCTATTAGCACATCCAGGGGGAAACTGGGATTAATAGACCATGTTTGGTGGCAACAGAGCAGGATGGCAGGTGAGGAGGGGTCCCTGGCTGGGTGATGCAGCTGTGGTACCACGTGCTGGGCTGCAGCCTGCAAAAGGATCTGCTGCTGCTTTAGCTGCACTGTGCCAGCCAGAACGGAAGCGGCACGGGTGCAGAGCAGCTCTGCCAGCCAGGGAGGCATCTGTGCCCGAAGGCACCACACTCGCCCTGTGGGGATCCATGTGGCTTCCCAGAGCAGCAGTGCCAGCCAGTCAGAAGGGACACAGGAGGACAGGAAGCTTTGGCCTGGGCACTCCTGCCTGGGACAGAGCACCAGCCTGGGGTCTGACAGTGTCAAGAGGAGTCCTTGCACCATTTAGACCACAGAAAACCCCAAACCAACCCCTAAGTGGCTTTTGCTGCCTTCCTCTCTCCTGGGAAGCACTAAGCAGACATTTGCAGCATCACTGGGGGTGAAGAATGAACCACAGCCAGGAAAGAGAAGGGCCATCATTACAAGAGGGCAAATAATCATTCTTAGAACAAGCAGAGCACAAGGCAAGAGAAGAGGCAACAGAAACTGCTGGAAACAGACTGTCTGGAGGATAAATCAGAGCTTCATGGGTTGTATCTGAACCCAATGAGAAGGAAGGAAATCTAACCAGTGTAAGCACAAACCCAGGAGCTCCCTGGCACAGGCTAAGAGCAGAGCTTGCGAAATGCCAGCAGGCAGAAAGTTTCTGTCACAACCCTAAAGGATGGCAGCACTAGCAGCAATGCTGCCACCAGAGAAGGGTTACTGCACAGTCTGACAGATCAGGCATCTCACCATCAGGAGAGAGACAGACACATGAGGCTGGGGACTACCTCCAGCACCATAGGAGAGGTGGCAATCCCAGGGAGAAGCTGGCTAGAGAGACGCTAGAGGAAAAAACTGCCTGAAGGTAGAGATGACCAGTGGCCATGGCTCTGGCACTATTCTGGAATTCAGGTTGGGGAGGAAGGAGCAGACGCTTGGTGGAAACAAGGGGAAGGAAGAAAGGGAGGTAGGAGGAGTGGATACAGAGGGAAGGAGCATCCTTGCCCCACTGCAAGGGCAAGTGCTGCTCTTGAGGGTCCTCAGGAGGCCTCCTGCCATGCCAGATTTATGCAGCTGCAGAGCCTCGCTCAGTGCTAGCCCCTGCTAGGAATGGAGAGGAAGCCCGAGGCCAGAGGGGAAGGATGGGGCACGGGGCAGTGACCACGTCAGGAGTGCGAGCTCCTAGAAACCCGCAGACACAGCTTGCCCAGAGAGAGAGACCGGACACCTCCCTCGGCCTGCAGCACCGCTCCGTGAGGTGCTGCTGCTCCCTCCCAGCCCCCGGGAGGTGGCACTGATGGGGTGCAGAAGCCCCTGGGGACTGAGCAGCCCTCTCCGCAGCGCATCTTGCTGGGGGCTCCAGGCTGCAGCAGGCTCCTCAAGAGCTGAGGTCTGCCCAGCAACGTGCGGTGCCTCCCCAGCCCCACACACAGGTGCCGCAGGGACTGAGCCCTTGCGCTCGGCCAAGTCAGGGTAACACAATGAAATCTCTCCTGGGAGCTGGGGAAGCCAGAGCACAGTTCCCAGCCCAGTGACTTACCCCTTCTCCCTCTGATGCCCCTCGTCCTGGCATGGATTGCCTCCGCACACCTTTCCCAGGTGCCTGGCGTGCAGACAGCGATGCTGACAATAGCCTGCAGCTGGGAAGGGGGGCTCACAGGGTCTGCAGGCAGATCCCACTATGCGACGGCCACCTGTGTTAAGCTTTCCCCCACGTCCAAGCCCCTCCCCGCCAACCTCCCCTCCACGCACGGCTGCCCCTCTTCCCCGGAAAGCGCAGTCAAAGAATGAAAAGCAGCTTAAAATCCGGCAGGACAATCGGGCAGCTCTCCAAAGCCGGCAGCACCCCCTGCCCACCCAGCTCAGCAGGTTCAAACCTCTGCGATACAGCCCACGGCTGCCCAGCTCCAGTCGTCGACCGGGAGCCCAGGAAACCTGCAGCAGGCAGCAGGGCAGGGAAATCCCATGCAGCAGCCGCTTACGGGGAGGACAGCCCAGGTTGAGGACAGACCTTTGTCTCTGCCTGCCTGTCTCGCTCGCTCGCTGCCGGAGGAGGAAGAGGGGGGCGGTGGGGGGACAGTGAGCAAAGATAACACCCCTAGGAGGGATGTCACAGCCACGTTAATCACTTGGAATTCCAGCCAGCGCGCCGCAAATATGGGCAGCAAATGGAGATGCTCAAAGCTCTAAAATAATTGGATCCTTTCACAAGAGCCGAGCCCAGAATCCAGCACAGGAATTCAGTCCCTGCTGGAAGTCGAGAGATCAAATACATGGAGAGGCAGGCGCAGCATAAGCAATCCTCAGCCACCGCTGTATTCAGCTCCACAGCCTTTGGCGCTGCTTTAATCTCAGGTGCCTTCCCAGCGGGAGCGAGGGGGGACCACAGCGGAGAGCCCGAGTGCCCAGCTGAGGACCGGCCCCTTCCCATCCAACTTACTCTACTTGTGGCAAGGTGCAGAAGCGCTGCCAATGCAAAAGAGGGTTCTGTGGAGACCAGCTGCCTCGAAGCCTTGCTCGACCGGAGGAACAGTCCATGGAAAGGAGACCCCTGAAGCTGCCGTTTGGCCTCCGCTGCCCTGCAGGGAAGATGCCTGGCCCGGCAGGATTCCCAGCCCGCATCACATTCCCGGCGAGACGCACACACGGCACATGTAGGCTCCTGCTCGGCGCCTCAACGGCAATGAAAAGGCACAGAGGCTTCTGCCAGAAAACAAAGAGGCAGCGGCAGAGCTGGGGGTGGGGAAAACTCTCCGCTGCCCAAGAGGATCCCTGCAGAGGCAGCAGGATGCTGCTAGGCTCCACCGCAGCTATTCACTAGCCCGAGGTGGCACCCACTCACCCAGCAAAGGGAGGCGAGGGTTGGCAACCTCCATTCCCCTTCCCGAGGCAGCGCCGGGTGAGAAGTGCTGGAGGACATGAGTCAGACCCAGGACAACTGCTGTCCACAAGCAGCAAATTCCACTAGGCCGGCTCCTCGGGGTAGCTGTTGCACAGCCTCGCTCACAGGGAAAGGTGCAGCCAGCACCTGCAAGCCTTGGGGAGCCCCACGGTATCAGACTTTGGGCAGCACAGTGGCCTCAGCAGTCAACCTGAGGCAACAAAGAACGTGAAAACAAGTCCCTGGCCACCCAGGCACAGGGACATGTCAGCCAGCTCCCTTCCAGCCCTCTTGTCCCTCTCCAGAGGTGGTGGCCCAAGGTACGGGGACCTCAGCCACTGGATGACCACGCAGGCTGGCTGCTCCAGTCCATACCTTGGTGCCAACTGAAACCAATGGAAGATTTTCCACTGTGTGATTACAAAGTCACATGCCTGTGCAGCCAGTCACAGAATGGCAGCAAGAAGGCAAGTGGGATCTGGCACAGGGGCAGGCACCACTTCTGTTCTGCACTTGCACAACACCTGAGGTCTCTGACCATGATCGGGGTACCAATGCACTGCCGTATTTCAATAAGGGTATTTGTCCTAGGGAGGCATCCCCCAGGTCCAAGCTGGACTAGGCCCTCACCATTCTAAGTGATGTACAAATGTTAGCACCAACAGTCCCTTTTATCCAATCTCCCAAGAGGAGGAATAACACCCTGCAGTTGGTGTCTGCATCAGAAGCCCTACAAACTGTATTCTAACCTGTTTAACTCAACTCCAGTGGTAAGAATGATTTACCCATCCTGTTAGCTCCCTGTCCTGGGCTGTGTACCATGGGAAGCATGATCTAGGTGTGCAGCATGAACAGCCCAGCCCCTTTTCCAGCACTATTAGCTGGGTACAGAAACAGGAACCTCTGATAGGGAGCTCTGGTGGTGGGGTGATGCTTTGCAAGCTGGGAGAAGACAGTACAGAAATCAGCAGGTGATGGAACTCATTTTGCTCCCACCTCTGCCATCTCCTCTCTTCTCCCTCTGGTCACCACTGCAGCCAGGCACAGGCATTCACAGCCCCATCTCTGCTCCATCCAAGCCACCTCCTGCTGTACCCTAATGCCCTGTAGCCATCCACGCTGCCTAATCCCAGATGCACAACATTTCCCCTTCCCCATATCCTTCATATGGCAGCTGGGCTCTGTACTCCCCCACAAGTGTTCTCCTCTTCATTCCCACCCCATCCTCCACCACCATCAGACCCTGTCCTGTTTCCATGAACCCCCAAGGCAAGCCCCTAGCTCTTACCTGTGCTCTGTCACCTCCTGATTGCTGCAGCTCTTAACTTACCGCAGTCTCCTCCCATTCCCGATTGCCACACACCCACAGCCCCACCAGCCCAAGCCTCCTTGCACACCCCTCTGATGAGTCTGACACCCAAGAGACCCACATCAGCATCACCACCTTTCCCTACCTCCCCAAACAGTCACCAGGCACCGCAGACCAGTGGAGAAAGTCCCAGGGATGATGAATTGCTCTGATCAGCTCCGGACATGGGTGTCAAAGCTACATGTTGGAGGAGGGACTAGGCAAGTGGCCTGCAGTGGGGAGGGCAGCAAGGATTGTGCACGAAGCATTTGCCCCGTGGGAACTGCCCCTCCCCACTGCAACCCCTCTTGCGATACACTTCCTTTTACTGTAAGAGCCCTCCAAGGGAGGTGCTTGAGCACAGGCACTTGGTTACCAAGCTGCAGCCTGCAGATAAGGCTGCAGCAGCTGTGGGGACATTAAGCATCTTTTCCACTCCCTGTACTAGACATGTGCGTGGCACAGGGGGAGGAGATAGCACACACACATACACACGCAGGGCTGTGCACACCCACCCAACTCACCCTCTTCCAGCAGCGATTTAGAAAGGCTCAAGTCTAGCACATGCCAGAGTGATGACATGGGTTGGGCAGGGACTTGGGCCATAAGGGTGAGGCTTTGTCCATCTTTGGTTGTAAAGACCTGGACGTAACCAGGGCTACTGCAGGGAAGGAGGACTTCCACCATGAATTCAGTGTCCTGCACCCTGTCACAGAAAAGGAAAGCCTCTCTTTCCTGTAGGACTGAAGGTGAGAGAGAAATGCCCTACTGGAATTAGGAATAGGTGTCACAGTGGTCATCTAAACAGTCACACTTTTGCCCATAATGGAGGCAAACACATGAAAACAGAAGCCCCTAAGAAGGAAGATGTCAGGGTAGGAGGAACTGGCATGTCTGACTGTAGGCATATCTGTATGCAAAGCAGCAGGAGACACAATCTAGCTCCCATGATGTCCTGTGAAACTGCAGACCTCCTGGTCCACACACACTGAACCACACCTGGGGTACCACTGCCAGCAGAGTCCTCTGCCACCCCCTTTACAGGGGCTGGGCTCCTTTAGGGCTGCCAGGGTCCTGAGTAATGCACAGCCCTGAATAATGCACGTGGCCAGGGATGACCTCTGGATAGAAGCGGGGAATCCACCTGTCACCTGGAAGTTGCATGGAGATGAAGGAAGCCGAGTCTCAACTGGTGCTGTGTCAGGAGGAGTCTGGAGAGGACGTGCCCTTGGGGCTGGTGCAGCCTGCAGGGATTATATGGCACTGGCTTATCAGCATCCTCCATCTTCATGAAAGCAACAGTGAACAGGGACAGGCACAAGAGGCAGCTGTGGCCCCAGACAACCCTTGTGCACAGGACACAAGCTCCTGTATCAAATGCAATAAGCAAAGGCTCCTGGGCAAACCCTGCTCACTGCTGCTGTTGCACCCAGGTTTTCTTGCTGCACTGCTTCTACAGGAACACACAAAGCTCAGAGACTCAGAAACCAGCCTAACTAGGGCAACTGGGTCAAGAAACCTTCGATCTGCTGGTATCCATACCATTGAGGACACAGATGTCCCTCAAAACCTGACCCTCCTAGGGAGACAGAGCCTGTGAGAGACCAAAGAGCTCTCCAAGGACTATCAGAAACCAGCTCATCTCCTGCCACACAGCACTTGATCCTGCAGCTAGGAACTGACCTCAAGAGCTTCTTGGTCCAAAACACCAGATCCTGCAGCTCCTGATGTGCATGGGTATAACAGGGATATCCAAGCAATGCCAGAGTGCCCAGAGCAGTATTGAGTTACTGAGCGGATTGCCAAGGAAAAGAGAGTGCACAGGGTGATGGCAGCCCAGTGTCAGTGAGCCCCAGGGAAATGCTGAAAGGAGCAACTTGAGAAGGGATCTAGGGACTAACACAGGTTCATGAGAATGCTCTAGACCTTGAAAACCCACATAAAAGCATCTGGGGATTCTGGACATCCACCCAGCCTCTGTCAGATGAGAAAGAAATGTAGCTACTGCTGCAGGTCAGCTCAACCCAGGTGCCATGGCTACAAGCAGACCCCTTTGCTCTGGTTCATTACTCTTGCAGATAGGATGGGGTAAACACTGTAAACACCCTCTGAGCACTTACACATGGGCTTCTGCAGCATCAGACACCAGGTCAAAGCTCAGAGACGCAATAAATTGCAGAGCAAAGTTGTTCCTGAAGACAAGGCTCGTAAGACTGCCAGCAGCCAGCCTTGCAGAAGGACAGGATCAGGAAAAGAGCAGCCATGAGAATAAAAGGCTGGCAAAGAAACACAAAATACTGAGAGCAAATAATTCTTTCCAGACAGTCCTTTGGGCTCGTCTCAGCCTCCATCTGCTGAGGATGGTCAGGCAGCTGGAACCTTTAAAAAAGCTACCAGTGACTTCCCTTCCAATGGCCACTGTCTCTGGGACAGGCACCATGGGTAAGACAATACCTGGAGCCCTTTCATTTGGAGGCTGGGGACCAGCATCCTCACGAACCTTCCAAAACCACCAGCATCCTCTACAGATCATGGCTCTGTGCTTCCAGCAGAGCAGGGAGGATGCTTTGCACCTTGTGCTTCACTGCCCACTGGCTTCTTGTGCTCCCATGGAGAGGAAGTAATGCAGACCTCTGGAGACATGGCTGCTCCAGCTAAGATAGGCTGGGGCAAATCAATGAGCTGAGCAATGCTGCTAAGGCAACGCCTCCCTCTCCCACCACTGCTAATACCATACAGATGAGTTCAAGGGAGGAGAAGATGACAGACAGAAAAACACCCTGAGCTCTCCATTTGCCTCCAAGCTGGTCAGTCCAACAGTCCATGAGATGTGACATTGCTAAGCACCCTGAGAACTGCAGAACTGAAGAACAACAGTGGGAAGGGACCTCAGGGCATTTGGGTTCAATCCTGCTAACAGCAGGGCACAGCTCAAGCAAATTGCTTGGGGTTTGCCCGTGCCAGGAGTTGAAAGTCACCAAGTGTGGTGACTTCTCTGGGCCCTACTCCAGAATCTAACTGCCTTGCAGGGAAATATTTTTCCTAATATCTAATTGGAATTTCCCTTGTGTGCCATTGCTTCTCATCCTCCCCCTGGGCACTTCCCAAGAGAGCCCAGCTCAAGCTTCACTGCAAATCCACAGCTTCCAGCAGCAGTGAGAGTTCCCTTTGCTGCCTTCCCTCTCCTGGCCGCACAAGCTCACCACTCTCAGCCTCTGCCCACTACAGCACACAAGAAGACAGAGCTCCAGCTCATCCCTGGAGACTGTTGAAGCCTGCTGGGCTCCATCCTACCCAGCAAGGCTGGGCCATTAGGGAGGACAGGAGGTCCCTGCACCTGCACACCTTGGGGTTGCTGAAAAAAAGAGACTCACCTCAACACTGAGATCAGTGGGGGCTGCTTTTGTTCAAGTATCTGATCCTTGCTCTAGTTGGTAGCAATACCAATGCCTGCTGCAACATACCCACATTATCCCAAGACAGAAGTCCCAAGGACCTGCTCCCAGAAGTTTGGCCTTAGATACAGAGAGCTTTGGTTGTGCTGCTGTAGCTCTGATATCAAGGGTGCCTCCATCATGCCCACGGGAGACCTGTCTTCAGGAGTGATGAGCAGGACAATTAGGAGACCAACTCAGCAGAGACCAGTTTTGCTAGGTGGAAACAACAGCCCAAAGCAGGTCCCTGGATGAGGAAAGCAGCCATCTGTGACCCCTGCAAGTACCCTCGAGGGTCTGCAGCAGAGCCCAGGTCACACAAGATATTTTGGAGCCAACAACCAACTATGTCCCCAAATCTCCAGTGTATTATCTGCATTTCAGCTCTCCCTGATGCTGTGTTCACTCAATCCAGAGCTATCTATTTATCATTCTCTGCCCCAGCAAGTATCACTCATTTTTCCATCCTGCATTTGTTCTCTCAGACAAGATGTGAATATTACTGGGCAGAATCTGACCAGCACAGAGATGTGCTCAGCTTGCCCAGAGCTGGCTGGACACCCCGCTGCCTGCGTGGGGATGAAGATCCACCCCATACACCAGAGGCAGGGATACCTGGCCTCCACACTGCTCCCTTGCAGTGCTCCTCTTCAGTACCTGCTGGAAAAACCTCAGCAACAAGGGTGCCCCAAGCCTTTCCAGGACAGCAATGTGCCCATAGCTGCAGATGAGGGCAGCGAATAGGTTCAGCATGTTGCTAAGGTCCTGGCCTGTTCCCAAAGCACAGGCATTGCCTCCAGCTGTGGCTTTCCCAATTCTCCTCTAGCACCCTCACCCCATCTCCCAGGGACTCGGCATGAGCCTGGACCAGGTCTTTGGGCTCCCTTAAAGCCCTCTTCTGGACAAGCACCTGCCTCCTGCTTCCCGCTGACTCATTCCCCTGTGACTCACACCCTCCTCAGTAACTCACTCATTTCTGCCACAGCCCTGTGCATGAAGGGACGGTGTGTGTGTGTGTGTGTCTGTGTGTCTGTGCAACACAGGCCATGACACAGACTCTGCAGGGCAGGGAGCCTGGCCTGGCCATGCCAGAACCCTTGTCTTCTGCAGCCCCCAAAGGCTGGAGGGGCAGAGGTGATGCTGCTGGCTCGAGTCCATTGTGGGGAGAAGGGACAGAGAGGCAGGCAGGGAGTGCTGTCCAGTGCCAGCACTGCCAAGATAAGGAGCAATGCTGGGGGAGGGCTTCCTCCGGGCTCTGAGGCTGCCTTCCACAGGCAAACCCATTCCCTTTATCAGCCCTCCACTGCTGGCTGTGCGAGGGCTACCCAGCACTGCCACAGCTCAGATCCACAGGCAAGATGTCTGCCAGCTAAGCTGCCTTTGGATACAGCCAAACTTGCTCCCTCAGGCTGTGCCTCTTCCCAGTTTTACTCTCCAGGGTGGAGAGATTTCTGGGAGCTAAAAAAGCACATTTTCTAAGCATGGCTACAGTCAGCTAGCATCAGCTAAAGCCACTGCACATGCAGGGCCCAGAGGCTTGGCCAGTTCCTGAATGTGGACAGTCACACACATGATCTGTGTACACACACATCTTCAGCAGGCTGCTCCTCTGACTGGCAATTCCCTAATGTTCAGAGCTGAGGCTTAAACAGGCTTTGCCCCACATCCTTTTCCTCCCCTTTTCCACATCCTGGCCTGTTCCCAAGCCAGAAGCATTGCCTCCACCTGCTAAGCCCTTCCTAGAGCTGTCCAGGTAACCTCAGTCTCCTTCTCAGGGAGACCAGAGCAGACAGGGGTGACAAGAGCAAGATGGCACAGTGCAGCTGTGCCAAGCCCAGCGAGAGCTGTGGCACACACCTCCCAGCCAGCAAAGCAAGTGGCTCTGCACATCCATCTGTGTCAAAGAGCATAGGAGAGCTCTGGTGTGAGCAGAGGATGCTGCTCTGTACAGCAAACCAGGACACAGACCTGTGCCTCTGCCTGTCAGCACCAGAGGATCCATTTGCTACTGACTACAGGAGAAAATTATGGGGACCATACAGGCTCTTCTCACCCTTTCCTCTCCACATCCCACGGGTCAAAGTCGTGCTGACAAGGGCCTCTGGCCCCAAATGCTTGACCAGCTGCAGCATTTCGCCTGCAGCCACGTGCAGATTACTTGAGACAAACCTTGCTGATACTGTAAAAGAACAAGTCAGTCAAGCATTATGTCTTCAGCAGGGTCATGCAGCCCCAGCTGGGACACCAGGCCCTGACACCCAGGAATTAAGGCCAAAGTAAATCATCCTTTGGCCAGGGAGTGAGGGACAATACTTTGGGCTGGAATGTCATATATTAATAGGCACAAAGAGTGATTTTCTGCCAAAGCTCAGGATTGTATGCCAGAACTGCTGCTTCTCCCTGGACTTTTAAATTTTTGTTCCTCACCATGTATGTACAGAGCCTTTTCTCTTCTCAGGACAAAGAAATCCAAGGGTTTTTTCCACGGTATCCTTATGGGCTCCAGCAGCTTCCCCTGCACACTACCCCTTGTCCCATCAGGATGACCCAGTTCTTAGAGTCCCTTCTAGGGAAGATCCGTAGTGCTCACCATGTGTCATCAGTGAGGCCAAAGGCAGGGCCAACACCATGGTCACAGTGTCACCAAGCACTGGGCAAGCTTCTGAAGGAAACTTGGCAGCCACCAGCAGGACAGACTCAGCAATTTAAATGCACATGCTTAAATCACCCTATCAGCACCAAAGATGGGCTTGTCTGTAAGTTTTGGGAGTCCCTGAGAGAGCAGCGACAACCTATATGGGATCTGGGACATGGTCAGCTCCCTGCCATAGCCCCTGGGCTCAGGGGGAAGCTGAGGGACTGCCCTACATCCAGTTAAGCAGCTGGAGACTAATCCAATTTGAGCCAGACTGACTGACTTTTGAGCCAGACTTTCCTGCCACACCCTCCTTTGTGACTAACAGAGGGTAATATCCCATCTGCAATACCCTTCTCCAGCTGGGCTGGGAGAAGGAGCAGAGCACAGACAGCCAGGCTCTCTTGCTTCTGACATCTCCCCCATACCAAGGGGGGAACCCTTGCAAGTGCCTTGTGTTCCCCTTCTGCAGCCCAGGTGGCTGAGAAGAGTGTCAGTGTCCACCCCAAATACAGCGACTGGACCCTGCTGCCTTCAAGTAGCACATTTCAGGTCAGCAGCCTGGGAAGTGCCAGCAGAGAGGAGCCCAGCTGTCCACCTTTACATTAGGGGCAAGCTTCTGCAGCACAGGTGATGCCAAAGCACGGGATGAGAAGAGAGGATTTGGGGCAACAACAGATGAAGGAATTCAGGCTCTCTACACATCAATGCTAAGCAGCAACAAGTCCATGAAGCTGATGTTTCTGCTGAAATAGTTCCTGGTTACTGGGACAGACACACAGAGAATGACTCTGAGAACAGGCCAGCTACCAAGGTGAACAGATGCTATGGTTTCTGCGAGCTCCTAACCAAGCCTTCCATTTCCAGTTCTCCGTCTCATGGCAGCTCTGTGCTTCCACAGTCCTGCCCTTCTGGTGCTTGAAAAAGTAGAGAAGTCTCTAGGCTGCTAACTTAGGCAGTGGCTGCAGAGACCCTTGTGGGGTATTCCCTGAAACCAGCTTTCATCTCTGAGGCAGAGCCCAAACAGTCCTTTGTTCCAAAAATCACATCTGAGGTCACCTGATCCAACATAAAGGTTGGAAATGGAATTTCTTTACATGAAAGATCAGATGGGGGGAACACACCTGTGGCAGTGCTGGAGCTGAATGTCCAAATGGCCTGCTAAGCCAACCTGAAAATGGAGTAAATCAGCTTTTTCTGGTTGGTAACACAAACCCCAGTTAAAATTGGAAAACCTACTGTGTGGCTTGCTGCTTGTGGCACTCACCCTTCCTGCAAGCTGGAAACCCTTAAAGTCTCAGCAGCTCTTATCAGCAAGGGGATGCTCTTGCTGACTCAGCACATCCTGCAGTCCTCCATACCCATCTTGGGTGGATTGGCTGGATGGTTCATGCCATCCAAAGCTCGAGATGGAAACAAGCTAGGTCCACTTTTCATCTTGCTGCAGGAAAGGAAACAAAGGTTTCTGCCATTCATCCCTTCCCTAGCTCCTTTTGCTGGACCCTCTGGTGCTGTGCCCCATGGGGCATCCTAAGCAGACAACATTAAGAAGAGGGGCTAGAAAACCAGCTAGAATTGGGTTTTCCTGCTCAGCTACACATGAAAAAGCCAGTTTCAGCTCGGGTGGACATGAAACTTCCTTTTCTGCCAAGGCAAAATGTGCCTGTAGGCACCAGGGACTGTCTTCTTTTTGCATTTTAGAAAGATCCTCCCTTGCAGGCACTGCCTTTTGCCCTCTGCTGCCTTCACCAGCCCAGAGCAGGTTAGAGAGGCCCAAGTTCTGGTTGCACCAGTGACACTGCAAATTCAGGTGCCTGTGTGGGGGCAGCTGCAAATTCAATAGGGGGAATGAGGCAGAACAAAATCAAAGCACCCAAAAATCCCAGGGCAGAAGGTCCCCAGCCTTGTGTTCAATAATTATTTATTTCAGGATATAGTTCCAGTTTTCACCTGGTCTTAAAGCTCTCCACTAAGTTGCTCTCACCAACTTTCACAATTTCTTTTCTCTCTGCCCCACTTCCAGCAGGGACCTCAAAGGCTGCTGCCACCCAGCAAAAGGGTCTCCATGACCTTTGTAATTCAACACACTGGGAAAGGCTCAATCAATTCCCTCTATTCCTAGGCCAACACAGACCTTAAAAGCCCTCTTTGTTCCTGTTACAAACCCTATCCCAGAACCATGGCTTAACCCTTAGGGCACTGCCTCAAATGAAGACAGTTTCACAGAAGCAAGGCAGTTTGCAGCATCCACGGGCAGCTGAACCTACCCTTCACTTAAAAAAAGAGCTGTACTGACAGTCTGCTGGTGGCTCACAGGATGCATGAGATGCACACAACAGGCTGGGAGGGATGTCTCTAGCCATGCTCATCATCATTACAGACTACTGTGCCTCACACTGCTGCAGCAACATGGGCAGGGGTTGGGCTTACACCTCGTTACAGTTTTTGCTCTGCCTGCCCTCAGTTCAGCAGGTTTATTACAAAATGTGGCCCATGCATGCAGATCTGGGGCTACAAGGAAGGAATAGGGACGAGGAAGGAAGCAGATGGGACTAGGCACTCCCACTGCCAGTTTTGCAAGGACTCCTCTGCTCCTGCCCCCGGGTACAGCCATTGCTCCATGACCAGGAGCAAATCAGAGACAGAGGGGGATGCTATGCTGTTACCCACACAGCCTGCACGCTGGTTCTGGCCTTGTCTGAGGTAAGCTCAGACCCACATCCTGATCAGCAGCCCATAATCCCATGCCGGGGGAGGCAGTGCCATGGGACTAGGCATAATTATGCACCCTGCACATGGGAATGCAGAGGTGATGAAAGGTACAGCCAGCTTTCCCTTCCTAGCATGATCCCTGGCATGGGAGAAGGCAGTATGGAGCAAGGGCTGCCAAAAATGCCAGCTCTGCAGCTGTAACAGAGCTGCCCAGCAACACTCTGAAACACCAGCTCCATGGTGCCACTGCACCCCCAAACACCACCCTTGAAGGCAGGATGGGGTAGAGCCACCCCAAAATGCCATTTCCTACCAGCTACTGTAACTTCCCCTCTGCCTCCTTCCGGTCCTGCTCCACCCCTCTCCTTCTCCTCAGGCTTCAGGGAAACTGAGTCACAGCATGCTATCCCTGCCCCAAGGAAGAAGGGTGGGAGGGCAGCCCCAGCCCCTTGCACAGTGTGAGGAATAGGGCCAGGGTGGTGCTGAGACCTCTGACAACCCCAGAGAAGGGCAGGGATAAACATACCCACATGGACTACATTAAGAAGCTATCCAAATTGTGAGCCTCCTCTGTTCCCACCTCTCTTAAAGCAGAAGTTGGCCCCAATCTGCTGCTGGCCATATGGCTTTGCTGGGCTCCTCTGGCCCCTCAAACTGACCCACGTGCTGTCTGCCTCAGAGGGGACGGGGACATGCAGTAACTTAGCACAGCTCTGAAAAAAAAAAAAATTAAAGACCCGGATACAGCATTATAAATCAGAAGAGTGCCCAAGGTCCCAAAAGGCTGGTAGAGGACTGGATGCTTCATTGAGAGCAGTCACGGCATTCTTTACTTTAAAAGATTCATGGTTTTGACTAAAGACTTGATTCTCTGGTCCAGCTCTAGGAGTTGGTAAGTTTCCAGGTACTAACCTCAGGCTCTCTGTTTTTATCACACACCTACAGAAACTCTTTTGAGAACCTGCTTACCGGTTAAGCTTCCCAGGACCAGGTCTACAGCAGTGTTCACCAACAGCAGAACCCTTTAAAATCCCTGTCTGGTGCAGTAACAAACCACCAGCCATCCATCTACCTCGCAGACAGAGAAGTAAAAGATTTGTTCATTCAGGCTCTGGGTCAGACATCTCATGAATGTTATTAAAGTTATGGTTTCTTTACTGTGTTTCTCAAGATTGCAGTAAGGTAAGAGCCCAGCATTGCCCAGTTCAGCTGGGCAATGGAAAAGCAGAACTCAAGCTGCAAAAAATGCACAGCTATTACACACTGCTCATCTGCAAGTCTCCTGGCATCTTTTCCCAGGCTTCTGTCTTCTTGATTGCCTCGCTCCACCTTCCTGGGGACTCTCTGAAAACTGACCCTTTCACCCCTCTCCGGGGAAGTGTGTTAAGGTGGTATTTGCTGTTATTGTCATGCAAAGCATAACGTTATTGCAATACCCTTGCCCCAGCTCTATCTCCCAGGACAACATAATAGTAGATGAAATTCATTACCCCCTATCTCTTTGTGGCACTATCTTTTCATTTCTCTGTTAACACACATCAGAGACGTATCGAGTTTCAGGCAGGCTCACTCCAAAGGAAATTCTCTCTTTCCTTACAAGGATTTGCACAAGAGATACCTTTTCTTTTCAGTACCAAAAAAAGCCCAAACCACCACCAAAAGGTAATTTAAAAAATCCAACCCACAAACAAACAAACTAACAAAAAACCAACCAAAAAAACCCATTCCAAAAATAGCACTTGGAGGTTCACTCAAGGACAGAATTTGTCTGTTCTCTCCAGACCACCACTTTGGTCAGACCTTTCCCAGGCTCTGGAGGGCAGCATTCTCACTGCAGTTCAAAAGTTTCATCAGCAATGTCTGGAGTTCCGTAGCAGGGAAGCTTTAAGGATGAGAGGCCTTTTCCGTCCCAAAAGTGCCCAGTATATGAACACAGGCATTTCCTGGTAAACTGTTCCTCCTTGCTTCCAGCCTCTGCTATAGGGGTGGCCTCTGATAGCAGCCCTCCTTCGGAAACACTGCTGCGTTTTGCTCAGTTACTCTAACAATGTAATGTTGTAGGGAAACAGAATTAAACAGCTGAAATCTATAATAAATCATTCCTACTGAGCTGCCAGGGAAATTGCTGCAGAGAAGAAAGGGAAGAGCTGTAAGTCTGTTTCCTCAACAAATCTTAGCCACAAAACAGCCTTTGGTTACAAGGAACAGGCACAGCAGCAAGAGGAGCACTTTCAGGGTGGCAGACCGATGCCACCAGTTTTTCTCTTCTCTCTCTCCAGATTTATCACATGGCCAGAACAGATCATTGCAAATACCTTAAGATCCCAGCTTAGGAGAGAGAGGTCGGCAGACCAGAGCCAGACAAAAAGCCTGAGAATATTCTAGTTCCTCAAAAATGGCTTATATTTTTAGCTGTTGCTGCTGTTAGAAGATGAATTGAAAGCAAAGCTCTGACTCCCTACTTGATGCCATAACTGCTTTATTTTGCTGGCAGCCACAGCAGAGAGGATCTTGAGAATTACCCTCTTTGTCCACTGCTGGCCCAGCTATACTAATCTCATCAGCAATGCAAACGCTGGTATAGAAAGCACTGAGTGGCAGTGCTGGCCTGACAGCTCCAGCAGCGCTGACTGGCAGTAAGAAAACCCTAGTACACAGCATCCAGGCATTCTTCTCCAGGCCTGAACTGAGCAAAAAGTTGGCTCTTGCAAGCTATTTATGCATCTTCCAGACAGGGCAATCTGTACAGTACAGCTGGACTCAGCTACCTTCTCACAATTTAGGAAATGCAGGTAGAAACACCCACCGAGTCGAAGTTTCCTCTTGGTCCCACTGATCTATCATCTCTCTGCTGAAATCCCCACCACTCTTCCCACAGGAGCAGCATTCAGGTTGCTTCTTATGTCCCAGAGGACACTGTCCCATTTTCAGAGTGACACTGCTCAGGTTGATGTCTCCACCTGATTACATGTCCTGGACTTGCCGAAGGTGCTGGCAGCAGCAAAGCACAGCAGCACGTAACTCACACAGTACTTTCCTAACTTCAACACCATGGCTCAGCCAGGAGGAAATCTCTCTTGGCTGCCTCTCCCTAAATGCTTATTCCAGCACTGCCTGACTTAACTCCTCCCCAAATCAGCAGCAGAGTATGTGACCCCACTACTTTTGGGCCTTTCTGATGATTTGTGCTTAAAAAATGTGTAGTATAAGCAGGCAAGACAGAAAAAAGAGGGAGCAGCCCTTCAAAGATGACATGGTTGTAACTTACGGGGTCACAGCACCCAAGAGATTGAGCCTTGGGCAAGCATCTTGACAGGCAACATGTTTTACAAATGGCAGAAAACATCCTCTGCCCTAGAAAATGGCAATTCCCACTCCAACACACACACACACAACCCCAAGCCTCATCTGCCCGGCTCTGCATCACTCCATGGTATTTCAGAGCACATCTTGGGCCCTTGGTCCAGAGGAAAGATGAGAAACCACAGCCTGTGAAAGTGGGGTCAGAGGCAACTGCAGTGTGGATGAATGGATCCTCACCACACTCTGCCATCACCTGCATCCATAATAAATTGTAACATCAACCCTCACACCAGGTGCTGAAGGTCACATATATGGAAAGAAGTGCTTATCCAAAACTGCCTTCAGTGTCAGGTACCAGTGTCCCAGCTGCCTCCATGGGAAGGAAGCTCCAGCCGCCAGTGCAGAGCAAGCTGTTCCCCTCTGAAAAGGGAAGGAACCTGATGGAAGTGAGAGGGAGGAAGCAGACTGCTGTTTGTCGTGGGCGGCTTTCCCAGAGCCTCCATGTTCCAGCTTCCACCTCCTTGTTTGCTCTCCCTTGGGAACGCCAGGATCTGGAGTCCAGGGAACATTTTGCAAACAAGTCTAGCCTATTTGGGGGTTTTAAGATGACTGGAACTGTAGCACGGGACAGCAGCAGGCAGTCAATACAGATCTTACAGCAACCCTCTATGGCAGAAGGACACTATGGCAGATTGGAAATGGTGAAATGGTTTTCAGGGGAACTTATGAGGCCTTGTACCCTGGAATGAAGGGGTCAAAGCTCAGGCAAGGACTGTGACATTTGTGAGTGCAGAGTCATTTGGGTAGCTCACAGAGGGGCATCCTTTCCCATTCATTTTTTCACTGAACATCTTAGTCCCAGACAAACTCTGGCCACAGGAACTAAGGCAGCGTGTGCCACCCCCTGGCAGTCCCACACATCTGACTTCAGAGCATTCTCCAAGTGCATTGTTCCCGTCTTTCTGGGCTGGGCACAGCTGTGGGCAGGGAGGGCGTTGTAGCTCACTGCCAGCAGTGACCTTTGAGAGGTGTAATGAGAGAGGTTTACAGCTCACACAGCCACCCATGTTGACACGGGCAAGCTGTGCTTGCTGCCAGCAGGTCCTTCCCCCTGGCTTACATCCAGGCCTTTAGGTATATCATGGATGACAGGTCAGATCTCAGTCACACTCACATTATGGCCAGGCTGGAGATGGCTTCCTGACCCATCCTCTCTGCACAGTGAGTGCAGGATACTCCCTGCTCCCTTCATGACCAGGAGCCAGCTCTCTTACCAATGTCTTGTCTACCCAAAGGCAGCATAAAAAATGTTTAACTTCTCCTTTACCTGCCCCAGATTATGGTCTCAGACCGTATCAGAAGAGACCAGAATGTCTGCTCTCCCTCAGAGTACAGATACCCTGGAGCAAGGCAAACTGGCTGTGCAAGGTGGACAGCGCAGCACAGGGGCAGGTATCCTGGGAGGGTGCAGACATGGCTGGAGCCACTAATGTTGATTAACTGAGGATAAGCAAGGGCAGCAGAATGACTCGATTTCTTCTGTGGTACAGTGAGAGGGCTCAAGAGACTGGTTTCTTCCTGGCTGGGCCTGCTCTGCAGCTCAGGGCTTCAAACAGAACAGGTCTGTAAACAGGAGCTGACCCCAGCCAGTAGTAAAAGAGGCAGAAGATGGACAAAACATCCTTGACCACTCACCCTTAGCTGCTGCCAGAGGAGAATGGCTTCAGATGCCTGACTGTCAGGCAGGAATCCAGCGGTGCTGACCCCATGGCACAGCTGGGACTGGGCTGCACTGAGGGCTGTGGCACCTTGCACGTTTGCTCCGAGTGCTCTTCTGTCATGCCAGTGATGCTGCCAGTGGCAAGGTGCCATAGTAATACCCTCCAGCATGCTCCCCTATCTCCCTTGCCTCTGTTCCCCCAAGCCTTGCTGTTCTCTCCCTTCTGCCCCACACATAAAACCTGCTGTGCAACAACCAGAAGTGTCAACATGCCCCTAAAGGGCTGTTCACCACCCCAAAGCAGGAAAGAGGGCAGAGGAAGCCCACTTCCACAAGCCGTCATCCCTGCCCACTTTATGGGCAAGGAGCCTACTCTGGGTCCAGGTGCAGCACACCCCACCTTGCCAATTCTCAAGGCACAGCACAGGAGAGGCACACTGCCAGAATTGGGGAGTAGAGCCCTCTTTAGCTGCATCCCTTTCATGCTGTGGCAGGCAGTGATACTTCAGCATCCTCACCTGTCCCACAGTGCCTGCTTCATGGGGGTGGCAGTACCCTCTGCCCAGCCCAGCCCAACACAGCTGCCTGCAGATCAAAACCCCATGAGCTCTTTCTACATTGCAGCAGCACCAGATTTAATGGGAATGGGGCTCCCAGACTCTTCTTGCTGCATCCTGGCAGGCATCTCCTAAGTCTCTGCTCTCCAGTTCCAGCCAGCTTCCACCTGAGGCAGGTCTGTTCTGCTGCACCAAATCTTACTGTGGCTTGAATCGGAGACAGGATCCTGCTTCGTTTCCTGCCCTGAAAAATCTTCCCTACCACTGCTCCATGCCATTAAACAGTTACCCAGCCTGGTGGTAAGCAGAGCTCCTCTCCCTTTCATCTCTCCCACACAGGCACAAGATGCATGGGGAAGACAAAGAACCCCATTGAACCACACTCAGGAGGGATACCTGTAAATATCTTTCAACATATGAATTTAACAACTTCGCAGACAAGAAAAAAAAATAACTTCTAAAAGTTCTGCTTCTCTCTCCATTCTGCTCTTTCCCACAACCAGTTACATTACTCGAGGGTTATAGCAGAAGCTAGCAAAGCCTCGGTCCTGATCCAGGATGAGTCATGGAGCTCTGGAGGCCGTGCAACTTCCTTCTGATACCATCAACCATGCCTTACATAGCTAAAAATAAAGATGGGCCAAAACTGCAGAGCCACATCTTGCCTCAACACGAAACTTAGCAATGCTCAGCAGTGCTGAAAAATCACCTGAGCAGGTGGAAACCAAAAAGTGCAGAGAGGCCAAAAGTCTTGGGTGTACCAAGAAGGGGGAGGCCAGGAGGCCTCACCTTGTGCCACGCTGGGCTGAAGGATGGTGGTGGCAGATGGCAGTAGCTATCCAACCACACAGAGATGGCCAGAGCCAGGTTCTCATCTTACTCAGCTGTGGGCCTTGGAGTTTTACCACACCTAGAGGTTTCATGGAAGACTGTTTTCTGCAATGCATACTTGCATCTGAGACAACAGGAATTGACTGCTGTGAACAGGAAAAGGTTGGAAAGCTGCAGCCTGCTTCCCACTAGGCAACATGCGGGCACCTTCAAAGCAAAGTCCAAGGGGTGACTGGAGCTAAGGCTAGAAGGAGTCACAGATACCAAAACATCCAAGTCATATCAGCTGTAAGTGAGGAATTCAAAGTTCTTCGTAATCCCCAGGACATATGCCCTAGCAAAACCTTCACACATGAGGATACAGGATTCTCACACAGCTCTTAGCAGGAAGCTGGAACATTGCACACAAATAGGACCTCAGAGGGACACCCGCAATATTCAGAAACCTAAAATAGCCCCAGCAGATGATCCTCTGCTTCATTCTTGGGAGCAGCAAGAACTGAACAAGGATCCAGCTGTCCCAACACTCCCATGAACAGCATCTTTGAATGCCCGATCTATTTGCAACAGAGATGACAGGGCAAATTGGGAATTCCTCGCATAACTCTAGTGCCAATACCCACAAGGAACCCAGAGCCCCAGCTCTGAAGGAGGAGGCAGCATTTTCTTGTAGTTTTCAGTGGAAAGACGACCCACTGTTGTATCAGCTGGTCAGACTAAGGGGCGAGGGCAGCCTACACACACTGAGAGAAGGCTGAAGAATGCTAGGCTGACCGCTTTCTGTCAAAGATACAAACTCCACTTTGCCCAGTCTTTGAGTTTCCCAGCTAAGTGTTCCATCCCATTCCCAAGAGAGGCACTGCAAGTCTGCCCAAGGGCCTGAAAGCTGTACAGACTTCCAGATTACTGCCAGCTGCACTAAACTCAACCAACATACTTAATTCAGCCTGAATATAAACTCACTGGTATCACCTGGGTAAAGTGATACATGAACCAGAGAACAGGTTCATGCTGTGGCCAAGCAACAGGAGAAGCTGCTGCTTTACACATATATGGGACATTTGCTGTCCATGAAGATATCAAGGTAATTGGCCAGCAAGGAGGGGCAGGAGAAAAGTGGATCCAATACTACACCAGAGGGTGGTGAAGCATTGGAACAGGTTTCTCAGAAAAGCTGTGGATGTCCCATCCCTGGCAGTGTTCAAAGCCAGGTTGGATGGGGCCCTGAGCAACCTGGTCTAGTGTGTGGCAGGAGGATTGGAATGCGATCCTTATGGTCCCTTCCAACCCAAGCCTTTCTATGATTCTGTGGTGAGCCCTGTGTTAAATGGCAGGGGAGCCCTGAGAGCATGCTGTGAACTTAGTGGGCTGGGATCTACAAGCAGTTCCAGCAGAACTGAGGGCAAACCTTTTCTCTGGTCTTTGCTACATATCATGACTCTTTTCCATCACTAAGAGAGATATAAAATCCCATCATGGAGCAGGAATTAGTGATTGCCGTAACCCAGCTGGATAAAGGGCCCACTGCTGTCACCACATTGCATGACTGGGAATCTGCAGCACAGAGCACTGACATAACCACAGGACTTCTTCCTTCCTTCCTTTCACCTTCCCAGGTAAATCTATCGCCGCCTCACTCACTGTGGGTACCACTCCAGCATCAGGCTGAAGGATGAGATGGCCAGAGGTCCAGTTTCCAGCTGTCTCTGGGCTGGTCCCAACTTCCCTGGCAGACACTTCAGAGGAAGAGCTGCAGAGTCTGGGCAACCACATATCCTGAGCTATGCCATATAATCTCTCCCAGCCAAATCACGCCTGATCTCTGGGGTGAGAAAAGGACTCAGCCTGTCCTGATAGAGGCACAGTGCTGATGAGGACTACCTCAACCTCCAGGTGAGAGCACACCATGCAAGTGGGGCAAGCACTGCTGGATCCTAGGCAGGCACACAAGCATCCAGGGACAGGGCAGGAAGCCCACAGCCATCTCAGGCTGGTCTAGGCTGGTTACCTCAGAGCAGGTAATATGTCTTGCCAGTGGCAATACAAAGACTACTGGTCCTCCTGAAATACTTCAATGCCACTCTGAGCCTCATACACCCAGGACAAGCTACGAAATCCTGGGAAAATCCAGGCAGAGCTCAGCTGCTTCTAATGGAGAACATTTGCCACAAGCTCTGGATAAAGTCTCAGCTGGGTTCAGGTGAAGGACAGCAGGGACCTGCAGCTGGAAAACACTCCCATTCAATCCTAATGACATGCAGAAGGACAAGTGTGGCAAACAGCACAGACTGCAAGTTCCCAAGGGTTTAGAATATACCACCCTCGAGATCCTGACAACCGTGTGCAGGGTTCAACAGTCTTAGCAGCACTGGTTGTGCACATCCAGGTTCCCTTTGCCACACTGGCAGCCAGGTGGGAGGCAGGAGCACCCAAAGAGCCTTGGCTGTGGGAGCACCTCACCTGGATGACACCTACTACTTTAGAGAGTTATCCCTGCAGCCAAGGGGAAGAGAGCACGGGGAAGAGAGCACTGTTTCTTCACACAGCGCTGGAGAGTGAAGGGAAATCGGTGATGACTGAATGTTGCTAACCTTGGTGTAGGGCTAAAGCAGACAGAGAAGGCAGCTCTCAGCTGTCAGCACTTGCAGTGTGGCCTTGGGGGTGATTTTTCTGGCTGTCTTGGGTCACCTGGAAAGACAAGTGCACATGCACAGGTTCAGCTCAGCTGGAGAATACCCTGTCCATGCAGGAACACGGGGTGGGCAGTAATTGCTCGTCCAAGCCCAAGTGAGTTAGTGGCCCATGCACAGAAGTGAGAGATTCCAAGCAACTCACCAACTCAAAGACCCCAACGTATCTTCTACCAGCGCTGAGGCCACCCCTCCAGCTGCAGTCCTGACTCCCTCCTGGATTCCAGCTATCCCCCTAGTTTCCTGCATGACTCCAGCTGGGCACACAGTTGGCTCTCCAGAGGGGGCTGATAAGGTCACAGCCATGATCTCCCTTGCTGGATTTCAGTGGGAAGTAAAGGTCTTTCTGTGCCTTTGGCTTTGTTCATGTCCACCCACAGAGCTGTAGGTTTTTCCACCACACAGGCTTTGCTGGTACTCGAGTGGGTGCACTGGCATATGGTTCATGTGCAAGAACGGGTGCTGGCTGTGGTCCCCACTGGCCACCTGCTAAGCCACCCCATGGAGACACAGAGCCAGGGCAGGGAGGGACAAACTCCACTGCTGGAGAGAAACCCCTCCCAACAACCCAAACAGACCAAGACAAATCCAACGCCGCAGCGTTTCCCAGGCTACAGTGAAGGGAGAAAACGACAATTGCCTAATAGAAATCTCCAAGAGGCCTGCCAAAACCATCACAAAGATGTTTTTTAAGTCTCCTCCCCAGGCTCCCAATGCTTTAATTACAGACCACTGGAGATCACATTTTGTGGGGGTTAGGTCCTCATGCCTAGCAGGTCCTGAAAACCAGGATGGTATCAGCATCCCCAAGATCAGGTCTCACCTTCCCCTGGCCTCAGGCATGATGAGCAAAAGCTGCTATGGGGCAGACCCTTCTCCCCAGCCTGCCCATCCATACAGGCAACCACCCAGCGGCTCAACCCAGCTCTGAGCAGAGTCACCGTGCCAGGCTCTGCCAGTCCCCCAGAAGCACAGCCTTCACACTGTGATGCAGGGAAGCACAGCCACACCACCTTACTGGGGCACCAGCCCTTAAAACAGTCACAAAGGCACACAGAAAGTTTGCATTTAATGTCACCCACACCCAAGAGAGGTCCCACTTGGAAGCTGTAGCAGCTGGTCACAAGGCATATCTTTTTGGAGAGCTTATAAGCAGAACTAACCCCAGTAAAGGCAGCATGTGTATATGTAAATATACATATATTTTAAAACCTCTACCAAGTCCCTGCTCTAGCACACTATCTTTTGGAGAAGGCCCAAAAGGCTCTAACACTGAGCAGTGACAAGAATTGCTTTGGACACGGCTGAAGCACTGCCACCCACATACTGCTGCAGCACAGGAAGCGATGGCAATGTATCTGACAGGGATGGGTTGAAAACACTCCCCGGGAAGAATGCAATTACCCCAAATGGACTGAGGCCAGGAGATCTGGATTATCACCTCAGCTCTTGCATAAAGGGCTTTGCATCTTTGTCCACTTCCAGCAAGAAGAATCACAGGGTTGACATCAGCCCTGGCCCAGGACATGGATTCGTTACTAAAAAGCACTTCCAGCTGAATCACTCACTTCCCATTTTGCAGCACACAGGACTCCTTTGAAGGTTTCCTGTCCAAGTATTGTCTACCATGCTTAGCTGGGGGGTTGTCCAGGCCACAGGCAAGTATGACTCCAAACCACTGGCCAGTCCTGAAAAAGCTCTCTGAAATGCAGAGCATGTGAGCCCAGCTGCTCTTCATTCAGGATTCACAACCAGCTGAAGATGCAGATGGAAACAGGGGGAAAACATGTTAATTGGCAGCTGGGCATTCACAGGCCAAGCAAGGGAGACTGTGAAAGAGAGGAGCAAAGCCAAAGGGAGGATGAAGATTTGCAGAGACAATTCCCAAAGAAAATATTTTTTAAACCAGGCCTCAAACTTTGTGAGACCAAGTTCTCTGAAGGTTATATTCACCTGGCTCACTTGTTCATGAGCAAAAGCAAAATAAGAAAAAACAAAGAGAGCTGTTCAGAAAACAGGGTCCAGGGAGCAGAGGTGCCAGGTGCTGCAGACAGAAGCAAGGATCAGAAACACAGTAACATGGCTTTACCAGGACACAGGGACCCACACAGCCCACTGGAGGAAGGGGTTCTCTAGGAGTCACACGAGGTGGAGAGGCATCAGGCAAAACCCTCTCACAGAAGACTCTCACTAAGTAACCTGCAAGTAACCCTCCACAAACCACTTCCCAGCATACAAATGTCTCCTTTCAAGATTTCTCCCATGCTGCCCTTCACACCTGTCCTGCTTCAAACCCGACTCATTAATTCCTCCAGCTACCAAAGCCTCTGATAATTTGATTACAGCTCCATTGACAGGGTGCTGAGGACACCACTTTTCTAACCATATGGCTTCACTTTCTCCTTTAACATCTGTGGCCACATCCCTACCAACAACAGGTTTTCTTGTTCTGTATCAGGAAGCATCCTGGCCCCCAGGCATGGTGCATTTCTACACAGCATATGATGGTGCCAACCAGATCTAGCAAGGGACAAATACGGGCAGGCCCAGGGCAGTAAGGGCACGTAAAGGACTTGGGAAGAGCCAAGAGTCATTGACTTTGAAGCGTCAGATCAATAACTATCCCCTTGAATCACCCTCAGACTCAGAGAGCAAAGTCTGGGTATCTCTGGCCTCTGGTACTCAGCACAGTCATGCAGAAATGTGCCAGGGCAGGCAGCTGGTAGCAGACAAGGAGGAAGACCAGGAGCAAAAATGTGCTTATCTGCCCTGAGAGTTCCCTTGAACTCAGGGAGGGAACTTCCTCCTCCTGCTCTGCATGCTCAGAAGACCTGAAACACCCAAGGGAAGAGAGGTTGAGAGAGCTTCACCAGCTGAGGAAGGGTGTATGGGCTGGGGCCTTCATCAGATTTGGAAGCATGAATGAGCAACCCTACGAGTAAAATTAAAATTATCTGTAATTCCCTAAAGGCCACTTCTGGAGAGCACAGACATGAAGAACAGAGCATCAAGAGCTGCTCTTCACAGCTTGTTGCAAAGACAGAGAAGCAGGAGAGCTCCTCAGCAAGCTGTGCCTCAAATAGCAGATTTCCCAAAGTCAGTGCAGAGTGACCCTACCAGCTTTCCTTCTTTCAGTGCATAAGGAACCTCTCACATGGGGAACAGAAACAAGGCGGGTGAGTGGCAGAGCTGAAACAGCCCCAGCACTGCTCCCGTTGCAGGTGGACCTTAGTCCACAAGCCCAGCTCACCAAGGGCCACAGCTGTACAGCTGTGGTGACAGCACGGCTTTGCTGTCCCCACACACCCTGACCAGGCCAGGCTCCATGGGAAGGGATGTGTTCAGGCCCCACTGGAGTCAGCAGGAATCCAGCATTATGGGTAAGTGTTATGGGGTCATGCGAAGGCAGGGGCTGACTCCCTGGCACGGTGGCAGCGGCGTCCCTTGGACCCAAACCCTGTACAAACCCCCCAGTCCCCCTGGCTCCCACCAGTGCCCTGCCCTCAGCACAGGGAGGGACATGCTGGGACATGCAGTCCCTACCAGGGCCCCGCCACTCACTCAGGCCAAGACCCGCATGATGGGAATTGCTGCTGTGAAACAAGGCGGTGACGAGGCTTTACAGGATGACTTCATCCTCCCCGTTCTCAACCTAAAGCCCAGCCCTGCTGAAAGTAACTCCAGCACTAACACACTGGAAGTTTTCTCCTGTTTCACCTGCCGGACCTTGTTCACCTCCTCATGTGTTACCAGGTTTGCCAAGACCCTGTTTTGTGTCAGGGTTCAAGGCCGCTATTCTCTCCACAAGATCCCAACTTCCCCTCTTTGCTGATGCCAACAGACACGATACAGCGAGAGGACAAGTCCACAAGCACATCTCTGCTTGTCTTACATTATTTAAAAAGGCACTGAGTGGAAGTGACTTTTAAAATACCCTAAGACACAGCACAACATTCCTCTACCATATATTTTGCACAGCAGCTGCAAATTCCACACTCTTCCTTAAAAAAAATAAAAATAAAAGGAGTGTGGAAACCCCGGAGGTGTCTGCCCCTCGTACTGATGGATCATGTTCACAGGTGGGTTGTGAGCACCCACAACCAGCTCCCCAGCACCCACAACGCAGTCATTCCCTCTGCCTTCCCTAACACAGGGCACCCTTCCAAACATGACACCCGGGCTGCCGAGCGCACGCCGCCTGCGCGATTTCTCTGTAAAACAAGCAAAACGCTGGAAAATCTCGCCAGGTCGGCAGCCGCTGATTTTGGGTGGGTGACTGTCCCCGACGGGCCCTTCCGCCCGCGGCTGGCTGTCACCAGAAGGCGGCGGATGCCGGGGTTCACATCCGCCCCGGCGCCCACCCCGCAGCCCCACGCTGGGGCCTGGGAGATACCCCCGAGGCAGGTGCCGCCCGCGCCGCGCCTCCCGCGCCCCCGGGGGGACGCGGCTCCACCGCCAGGGGCCGTCCCGGGGGACAGCAACCCACCAAACTCCAGCTGGGTTTAAGCTGATGCCCGCGGGAGGAAGAAGATGAGGAAGACGAGGAGGAGGCCCCACGGTGCGGGCAGAGCCGCGGACAGGCTGTCCCTGCCCATGTCATAGCGCAGAGGACGTGGCCCTGGTGGGCGAGACCAGGGGCAGCGCAGCCTCCCTGAGCTGCCGGGGATTAGGAGCTAGGACAGGAGACACCCCGCAGTACAGCCTGCGCCCCGCTTCAGTCCCTCTCGCCTTCCCTCACACCTGCCTCTGACAGACACAGCCGTCCCGAAGCCACTGCTCCCTTGGGCACCCTCCCCCCGCCCAAAGTAGCTCTGCAGTCACACCGCCGCCTGCCCCTGGCCCCGGCACCTCCTGCCACAGACCCCCGGTGCCAGGCCCCTCGCCGGTCCAGCTGCTCCCGGCTACAGCCCCCCCAACCTGGTCACGATGCCCCTAGCTCACAGTCCCCCATCCCGGTCATGATCCCCCCAGTACATAGTCATCCACTCCGCGCACGGCCGCCCCCCAAATAACAGCCCCCCATCCCGGTTACGGCCTCCTCGGTACTACCCGATCACGGCCCCTCCCGGCCGCGCCTCCCCCAGCTCCTGCTCGCCCCTGCGGTCTGGGCCCCCGGTCCCAACGGCCCCCCCGAACCTTCTGGAACTGGGGGATGGTGGCGGAGACGGGGCGCACGAACCCTTCGCACGCCGCTCGGGCGGCCCGTGCTGGTCGGAGCCCGGTCGGAGCCTGGTCAGAGCCCGGTCGCACCCCGCGCCCCCCGGCCCTGCCCGCCGCGGCCCCGCCGGACCCACCAGCGCCCCCTCCGCCGCCGCCGCCG
>WBMZ01009023.1:0-46926 GCA_013400975.1 Atrichornis clamosus
GCCGGGCCGGGCCGGGCCGGGGCAGCCGCTGGGCCCCGGGTTCGGGGAGGGCCGGGCCGCGCCTCCCGCTCCGTCCCGTCCGACGTGTCAGCCCGCGGGAGCGGCCGCCCCTTGCCGGGCTGCCCGGCAGCGCCGGGAGCGCGGAGCGGGTCGGGCTCTGCCCGTCTCGTACATGTCGCTCCGGGCGTGCTGCGCGCCCGGACAGGGAGGGCAGCGCCTGAGCTCGGGGGAGCAGGCGAGTTCCACGGGAGAGAAAGGGAAGCTGTGTGGTGGTGGAGGAAGAAAACTCTAGATACTGTGTAAATTTCGTGCCCCTGGGACTTATTCCACACCCTGGCAATTACTGTTTTAAGTGTGCTAATTTGTCTTTTGCCTACTGTTCTCTAAGCATGGAAGCGCTTTAGTGGTGTGTGACAAGCAGTTGTTGCATGTGGTATTGTTCACAAACTAGAAGCAATTCTCCCAATATTTCTTACAGTTCATCTCTAAAAGGTTTTTTTTTAACTGAAACCTCCTCATAGCCTTTCATCTTGCATGAAAGGCTTTGAGGGGGGATCATTTTAAACATCCTGTTCAGGAAGTGCTTTCAGTGTCTAGTGTGTGCTTTTTGTGCTTGGTGGAAACGATAGCAAGGTGTTATCACTTTGCAGTCAGTGGCTCTGTTATCTAAGAGTTGATTCTCTAGAAAAGATAACAGAAGGGTTCTTTTGCAAGGCTGGAGAAGAATGTTACTTGATCAGTGCAACTCCAAAAGTCTGACTCGTATGTATGTTTACGTGTGTATGTACACACACACAGTTAAAATGTAAGGAGTGAGAAACACAAAAGAGCATAGATTGGAGAAACTGGAAGCTGAGGCAGTATCTTGATCAGCTGCTTCTTGCTGTTTTGGTAGAAGTTGAAACCATAATGGGAGCCCGTGGATTAGCTAATCTGGAGACGAGCAGAGCATTAAAGTATTTAGGGGCAGGTTGACCTAGTGTGGGGAGTGTGAAAGTTAGTGGCAGCCCTGTTCTCCAGTCTTTATCTGCATCATGTCGTGTAACTCAAGCATAATTAGATCTTATAAGTGGAGCAGCCAGGGAGTTCAGGAGCATTAAGAGGAAACTCTGCTGTGATTGCAACAGAAAGTGTTTAATACAGGTCTTTACAGTATTTTTTAAAAACTTATTGATCTTTATCTTGACAAGAAGTGTCAAGTGTTCTTAGTTAGAACTTGAAATTAAGAAAACATGCATAAAATGGTTATTTTTCCACCAGCATTGGGTTTTTCTGCAGTATTACAAAAACTTGTGTTGTTTATCTGGGCAGTTGAGTAATAGGGGACATCCTTAGATGTTTAGACAGGGGATATCTTGCTTTTGCCTTACTGGCAATTAATTTAAGAGAAAAACAAACAAAGAAGCCAGTGCATCCTGCTTAGAAAAGCAGAACTGATTCTTGAGAATCTCATGGTTCTCATTTCTGACACCATAAATCGCTTATCTAAGTGATGTAAGTATGTGGAGAGTAAACTCCTTATTCAAAATGAATTTATTGTTGATGACATTTAATTCATATTTTCATGAATAAGCAAATATGAATTTGCCTTTTTTATGAAAAGTCCGTAAGTATGCTCTTATAACCACTAATTATAATTGGTTAAATGTATCTGACATCTCCAACCTAAAGGAAGCTTATTATGTTGTTCATAAGTTCTTGCTTTGTTTTGCTTTTTACTGTGCTCATTGAAAAAGTGATATATAAGTTCCTGGAGTTAAAAATCATGTGATTTTATTTATGGTGAGCAAAACTTAAAATGGCTGAGGCTGTAATCCAATATGCATTTAAGGTAGCTTTGCCATGAGGAGATGATTCCTAGTCTGTTCTGCTGTGGTGCAGTATTTGTGTGGATTTTCTGAATAGGTATAATAGGGGGAAAAAAAAAAAAACGTAAATCCAGAGGGGCTGGAGTATTGCAGACAGGGTTTCAGTCTTCAATTCTTATCAGAATGTGGACCAAGCATGTTTTTTCCAAGTAGAACATCTTTGAGTTCTAATTGCAGCTGATGGTAGCAAATGTCCTGGTACACCAGTCACCTAATGCATTCTAAAGTTGTCACTGCTTTAGTGAAGAAAAAACCCTAACCCTTGATAATGCAGAATACATGCTGTACTGGGGATTAGCAATCTCGTATAAAGAACAGCCCTTTGTCTGGCACCTGCAGGAACTACAGAGATGTATGCTGTATGCATTTCTGTAATGGAACATTAAATATAAGTGATATATGTATGTAGATGCCATGATTGCCACAATTTCACATAAGTGTTTTCACTTCTGAGTCTTGGTGATGATATGGAAAGTTTTCATCCTTGCATCCAGCATTTGATGTTTACATCCCCATTTTTTTTGCTGCAGAAGCAGTCATCAGGAAATTCTGTAGTTAAATTAGAATGTGCGGTTGAACTTTTTATGAAAGCCACCTTTAATGTACATTTTTTCCCCTTCTCATATTTTAAAGTTAGTCAGTGTGATCCTGCAGATCTGTATTTAAAGTGTTGACACTACTTGTAGGAAAAGTGTATTGTACAAAAAATTGGTGGTGGAGGGGTATCGTAATACAAATGGTGAATTTATTTGTACTTTAAAAAAGGAATTATTTGTCTTTATGCAGTGTCTTCTACATGGATTTGTGAGATGGTTCATACCTCTAGGTTTTTGTAAGTTCTTAAGTCTATCAAAAATATTTTTGCCTATAGCACTTAATAGTTTTAAACAGTGGTATGTAAGTTTGTATGTGATGTACAAATATAACTCCAGGAACACTAATGTGGTAGAACTGAGGAACAGATTGTCTTAGTGAAGACTGCACTACAAGATCAATTTAGCTTTTTGTTTAAACAGCAGAGCAAGGAAATCACACTTATTCTCCTATTCCATAATGTAATTGTTTCACCTACTCAGTAGTAAGCTGTTAAGCATGGAGGTTGTTTTCAACTACAAGCAGAGTTTGAACAGGACTGTGTGGGAAAAACAGCACCTCTGCTGTACAGTCTTCCATGTTCAAAAGAAATATGAAAAATTAAGAAAGCTATATGAAGGTGTTATTTCTTAATTAGTTCAAAGGAAATTTTGTTTTGATCCTAGAAAAATCCAACTTTATTCAGTGATAGCCCTGGCTGAATTGTTTGTCTGGAGAAAATCTCTTATTTTATGTGTTTAGTTTTCCAAAATAAAGTAATAGTTTGTCCAGTGTAATATGATCTAGATGATCTAGGTGATTCAGTTTCTCAGCCTTTGTGTCCTTACTTTATTTCCATTGCTATGTGAGCTGCTTACCTTATTAATTATTTGCTTTCATTAGAGTGTTTTATAGTTTAGGAATTTGAAATACAGTAGAAATACAAATAGTAATCTCTTTATAATTTTTCTTAATCTGGTTTTTGTCTGAACATGTATGAAATGGTGTAAGACTAATGAATTGAAGTCATGTGTGATTATATTCGATACTGACAGACTGATTAATTTTTGATGATTGGTTGTCTCCTCCTCTCAAACAGCTGAGTGAATTGTGGTGTCACCTGTAGTTACAAGCTATTTGAAATCAAATTTATATTGGCTATGTAATTCATCTTTCATGATCACTATATTCACAGAGTTGATTTCTTGTGCATGTGCTCAGTGTTAAGAACTTTCTTTGCCTCTGTAGCTGAGATCTTTTTGAGACTAAAGTGAAAGGGATTCTGTTTCTAGTATGCACAACAGGCTAAACAGCTTAGTAGGCTTCAGTGGCTTAGCATCAATATAATCTTGCAATGTTTGGATAAATCTCACATCTTAACAAAATGGTGATCTTTGCAAAGGTATGATACACTCAGCGTATTGATGCAGGTGACAGTATAGATCACATGAAGAACCTTGTTTGACTTCCAGGGTTTTATGTTGCAAGCTTAGTTGTCTGTGGAAAAAGGCTACTTCAGCAATGGAAGCTTACACTAGCCTGTATTCCTAAGCTCTGTTACAGATTTTTGGAGATCTAAAGACCTGGTCACCATCAAAAGAAGGAGGTTTCACTTTGCTTTAGCAGAACTTGTAAAATAAATGTTTTCTGAAAGCCTGCTTTGATTTCTGTGAGGTGCAACATCCAGCTCCTTTCACTTCAATTAATGCATGCCAAACCTATTTGGTTTTCAGGTATGTCACAACACAGCAGTGAATCCACAGCACTTGATGAATCTCATCCAGCTGCAGAAGAGGTCCAGTCTGGCTCTGAGGTGATTGGGTGACAGTTATATTAGTGTAAAATCAACAAATCCTAACAACAATTACAGACTCTAAAAAATTCTGCTATACGTAGCACAGTGCTGTTAGTATGGGGATTTGAGTTAATGCACAGCATCTTGAGTGGGTGGGGTTGGTTTTCAGACACCATTAAGAACACTGATTAATTCACACGAAAGGATTACTTCAGCCAGTAGTCTGTTGCTGTGCTGCAGTATTTGTTTTGCAAGTTGAATAAATTTAGACATGGTAGAGTCTGAAATGCAGAAGAAAGGGTTGGTATTTAAAAAGCAGCAATCTTTGTGCAACATCACTATAACAAGGTGTTCTATCTACTTGCTGGACGAGTGAATCTTTTTTTCCATGGGAGCAGTGTACCTTCTCTATGGAAAAGTCCGTGACGTTTTAAAATTATAAACAAATTCCAAAGGTTCCTGATATTATTTAGCTAATCAGGTGTGTTTGGGATGCTGTTTCAGAAAGATAAGAGTCCACATTTTCCTGACTGTTCTAGAGTAAAAATGAAAAACAGTAATGCTGACTTTATCACTGTTAGAGTTGCAGTGACAGTGGATTGTTTTTAACTTCTAGTAAAAACAGAATAATGATTCCACAGCTATTTAGCATATTTCCAAATCTGATATATGTAAACAGAAATGTGGGAAGAAAATACTGTTTGTTACTAAAGAATGATTCAATTTATTCAAAATAAAACCATCCACCTGAAACGTGATGTTTTCCTGTACTGCTTATGTTGTTCATGTCTAATATATTAATACAAATTTAGGAACTTATTTAAGTTTACATTAGGCTGTTTATACATATGATAAATTTTCTTCTGAGGATTCTGTTTCGTTGTATGCTTAGTTTAAGTCAGCTGTGGACTACACTTGCCAAAGAGGTATTTGATTCAGCAGTCATGCTCCCTGTTTCAACAGAAATGCTGTCGTGGTTTGGTGGTTTAGTTTTCTGTTAGAGCAATGAGCTTACCATGATTGTGTGAGGTTACAGGAGCACACATCCAGAGGAAAAGAGACATGGCTGCTGGTTGTGGCAGTAGCCTAGAGTTAAAAGTACTGCACTGCTGAAGTCAGATGATGCCGTGGCTGAGAGCAGTCCATTCTCGGTAGTTTCTTACTGCTTTACTGCCCACTCTGTTTCACAGGGGCAAGTGTTGGAGCTGTGTGATGACCTGTTTGGGAGAATTGAAGTGAGTGGAAAAATCACCCATCCTCTTTTTGAGCTTAGGTCACCTTCTTTTAACCTGCACTGTATCCGGAATCTTGTTTGCTGTACAAATACTTTGTTCTGGCTCAGGAAGGAGGTGAAGGAATGGTGAAAGCTGATGGGGGAAAGAGCTGGGGAAAAAGGGCAAAGATTTGTTGTTCTTGACAGCAGTGCTAGCTTAAACTGTTGACTAAATTACAGACGGTGATTTCTTGTTATGTCTGAGTCAAATTAGCAGTTCATCCCACTTCCCCTTTTCAGCTGCTCATTTCATGGCTTTGGTGCTTGTCTGTCCTCATTGCAAACTTATTCAACTCACTGAAACCGGTGGAAGGTTCTGTTCCCAGGCTAGTGAGTTGTGTGTGGGGACTGCAGTCAGGTGAGTGTGAGGTGGGGCACTGTGTTACTCACAGTAGGGACTGGGATAGTAGAGTGGTGAAATGTCCTCCTTTCAGCAATTGGAAACTGTTACAGTTCAAACATAGTGTGGGAATGAATTTAGCAAGTAACGTTTTGCTTTCTCTGAACTAGATGCATAGGTTTGACTCAAGTAGGAATGCCTGAAAAATACGTGAATTGCTTCTAGTTTGTAGTAGATTTCAGAAGTTGTCCAGAAAAGTGATGCATTTAAGTTTTCTACTGTATGCATTTATAGAGATGTGTGCATATGTGTTGACTGTGTATATCTGTGAATAAAGGCATAAAAATATATAAATGTCAGTATTAGCAAAATTATTTGAGATTCTTGATGAAAAGCACCTAAGCAAAGTATTTGTTTTGCCTTTAATTAGAGATGCAGTTTTATTTGTGATTCCTGCCAAACAAAGTGTATCCCCTGACAGTAGAGGGCTTTTCCTTTGCACCGTGTTCCCTGGTAATTTGCAGGAAGAACAAAAATAGCTGTGTTAACCTTTGCTGGTGTTTCTGTGTTATGCAGGTAGCTGTGACAGGCCAACTGTTTTGAAAAATACCTCACTTGACTGTGTCAAGTAGAAGTGTAGCTCCTAGCAGTCTTAGAGCTTAGGCAGATGTAGGATTTAAAGCAAACTTAAGAAACTTGAGCTATAGGACAGATTTCCCCAATCAAAATGTAATATGGGAAGCAACTAGAACAGATGATCTAATGGTGTTGTATAGCAACTCTCTGTGAGAAGCTGAGTTGAACTTGATGATCATTATGGGTCCCTTCCAACTTGAGATATTCTATATTCTATGAAATGAAACAAATTACTATTTTAAAAGTACTCACAAAATAAGCATAAACCTTTTGGTGAGCTTCAGTATCTTCATTTACTTAAAAGCTATGAAGTTTGAGTTCTTTGGTCGTATGAAGAATGGCCTAAAAAAAGTTCTGTGTTCTAGTTGTGGGTGAGGACTGGAACTGTATGGAGAATTTGGTGTGCTAGGCCAATGTGAATATATGGCATGAGCTATTCCTTGCCAGTGCTGAAAGAAAGTGCCTTCTGGATCCTTAGTGAGAGGGATTTATGGGGTAAATTAGTGTATTATGAAGTAATTGAATTTCTTTTCATTGAATTTCTAGCACACTTTTTCTTAAATGATTTGAAAACTGTTCTCTGTGTATTTAGAATTTTTTCAAAAGTTGTACCTAAGTGTTTAGCTTCTTATTCTAGGGAAGGGTTTAATAAAGCACTATTTTTCAAAGAGTAGCGTTCAGTTCTGCTAAGTTAGTTACAGAGAGTCTTTATCCTCAAAGGGGGAAAATGTATGTATCCCCTCAGGTGGTATTTTATGGCTGTACACCCACAGATTGTAGTTCATATGCAGGGTTCTTAGAGTGGCTTGTCCTTGACCTTTCTCTTCTCTGTATGAGTAAAAGGCAGCATTTGCTCAGAACTTGATGGACTTTTTTATGCTGCCAATTGAAGAAGCTTATTACACACGCAGATTTTGTTGTAGATACCAAATGAAATTTGAATTGTGACCTCTGCTTCAAAAGACCAGCTAAGGTGAAGTCTCAGTAATTTACATTTTCCTGAAGAAGTTATGGTAACATAGCTCTGAAAGTGATCTGGAGTTGGAGAGGCACATTTATTGGACCTCACGGACAGTGACTAGTTATAAAAAGTCTTGAGAGGCCTCAAAACTTACTGAGGAAATCAGGCTCGCTAATGTAAATGAAGTGATGATATGTGAAAGTGGAAGAAATCTTAGCAATAGAGTATGACAGAAGATGTTGCCAGTTAAGAATGATGCAAGTGATGCTCAGTACGTGCCAGTAAAATATTTGTGTTACACTGATACTCTGTAAAGCATCATGTGTGGTTGAAGAAGCTGAAGATAGTTCAACCTGACCTCAGGCTGGGCACTTTCTTCACCCTTTGACTGAAAAGATCTGGTTTGGTTTGATATTTTAAGAGCTTTAGAGGAAGAAAGGTACGTATTCTCAAGTACCTGTTGATGGTATACCTTGTCTTGCCAGTTTTGCACAAGTGTATGGGCTGGTTTGAAGAATTCAGACAGCTTTTATGTAAGTAATTGAACTAACACTGCCTCAATTGTGTGTTGATTTTTCTCGTGTTTACACTTTAGATGACTAATGAAGCTGCCTTGCCGAGTTAGGAGTAGCTTCTTGAAAGGGATGACATTTTCAGTTTCTCTTAGTTTTGGAGAGTGCTAAGGTGCCGTTCTCTCTTCAGGTGCTTGTAAAGGATGTGCGGTTCTTCTGCGAATGTCTCATCTAGGCTATACCTTAGGTCATACTTGAAAGCAGTGGTTTCATAGCTGCTGTTACTGTTCATGATACAGCTGCATTTGAAACTAACTTGGATTCTTGAATTCCATTGGTGCTTTTGAGTTCTTTTGGTGTTTTTGCATTTGACATCAGGTTTGCTGCTGTTGACTGCATGAGAGTTGCATACCAACAGTTTAGTCAGAAGGTGGCACTGTGTTATGGTAAAATAAGAAGCAACTTAAACTACTTTAAAGTTTGGAATAATTGCTTTTCTTGAACACATGATTAAACATACAGCACTTCTCTAGTATTGATTGCTTATGAACAGCTAATACAATTTTTTTAGCCAAGCTCACCATTTTTACAGTTTGAGATACTCTAAGGCTCAACAGTACATGTAAAATATTTGTCTGAGCCCCCATGTCTCATTTGTTTCTTTTACCTCCAATGCCAATGGGTTAAATTTTAGTGTTTCTTAGATCTGGAAACTTTGAATTACTTCTGGCTGAGCTAAGCTAGAGTGTTACTGTGATTTGGGGATCTGATTAAATGAACATATACAGACTGAGTATATCAGAATATTTCCAGTTGACGTTTGAAATAAAATCAACTGTTATGAAACACATACATCAAACATTTTCACATGATTACTCATTGGAAATGTAACACAAATGCTAACCTGTTTCTCTTTATAGGAAAGTGCAATGGCTCAAGAGTCTCCCAAAAATTCGGCGGCAGAAATTCCTGTGACTCGCAATGGACAGCTGGAAGATTCTCATGAGCACGGCTTTAACAGGGTGAGAATTTCTTTGCTGTCTGCCAAGGTATCATTATCAGAAATGCTGAAGTTACAATACAATGCATAGCCGACTTCACCTGACATACTTTTTTGGAGGTTTAATGGAAAAACTCCTTTGAAGCTCATAGACTATTGTCAAAGTTGACATAACATAGTGTGAGTGCACATTGCAATAACCCCTTTTGTCTGAAAGGCATGTCAGTAGTGGTAAATGTTGAATTCTTGCCCCTAACCTCGATGCAGGTGAATGATTCGTTTTGCTCGTGCTCGGACGTCCAGCAGAGGGCGCTACGGCACAGCGTGTGAAATTTGGCGTCAGGTTTTCTTCTGTTTCGGTTTTCATTGGGAAATATGAAAACTAGGTAATCGCCCACGTTTATTTGATATCTCCTGAGGCTTAGATTTTAAGGAAATATCTGAGTTCCATACTGACTTGCAGTGCAGAATTATGTTTAAAACAAATACTCAGCAGAACTTCAACATTTTATTCTGTCTTACCAAAACACTGCTTAGAGGGGGGACCCTTCATAAGTTTGAAAACAAGTTTCATATATATCCTGAATATTGGTAAAATAAGGCTTTCCCCAACTTTGTCTTCTGTTTTTAGTGCTAAAGGAAAAACTCCTTCAAATTATTGTTGACTAAAAAACCAAAGCACGTACTTTGCACTTTGCACGTACATTGCAATAACTTTTTTGGGTGAAAGGTATATTAGTGAAATTATTTTTCTGAACGTTAAATGCTGTAAAGTACTGAGTATTCTGTAATATGCAATCCAGTTATACCTTTGTAATTATTGATTCTGAGTCTTGAGGGTACTGATTTTTAATCAAGCAGTTTTATTAATAGGACAGAAAAACAAACATTTAAATGTATATTAAAAGTATGGATTTAGACATGTGTAATTATAAATGTCACTTAAATGTGTATAAGTATGTATTTTAAAAAATAGAAAAAATAAAATATATCCTGAAAACAAAATCTGAGACCATTTGATTATGATTGCAGGGTAGATTTATAGTGAGCATAGCTGTAAAAGAAGAATAAAACTCCTGAGATGGAAATGCATCCATATTAGAGCTCTTATTAAAAAATACTGCACTTGTTACTGGGCATTTTTTCAGCTGCTGCTGTTTGAACCATGATTTATTTTCTTTTATGAATAGCAGTGCAATAAGGGAAGGCTTATATTTCTTATGATTTGTCGTTCAACTGAGATCTACCAGTGACATAATAAGTGTTTAATGAAATTGTTCAAATTACATTTCTATAAAGATATATGTATGTTTAGGGGGACAACATTGGGAAATGCATCTGGAAATGCTAATGTTCACCTCAAAGTAGAGAAACAGTAATTTTAAGCCTGATGACCTTGCTATTGCTGTGGCTTGACTGCTGTCTAAGTCACCTTTTTCTTATGTAGTGATTGCTTCTCCAGTGCAGGGCATGCAACACTTACATACAGCAAATGGAACTTGCACTCTTGTGAGCCCTTGTTCAGTCAAAATGTAAAGTTGGAATTTTAAGGTAGTTTCTGTCTATGTCTATATGTAAAAGTTGAAGTAGGTTTTTCCTGCGTGCTAATCATTTTGCTGGCTTGGAGTCAACTATATTTTGAAACTTCTGCTTCCACAAAAATGGGTCAAATATTTGGTCAAATTGCAGAAAACTTATACTGTGCAAGCATATTTGAACTTGCTGTAATTATTTTCTTGGTGCTTATTCTGAGATCAATGAAGAAGTGCACTTCAAATATTTTTTTGAACTGTCTTGTACAAGTTCACACCTGCATGTGTGACCTAAACTCAGAATATGTTATAATCAGGCTTCTTATAAACAAAACAAAGAAAATAAACCTCTTGGAATTAACATCTAGGTCTGTTTACTAATCTGTTAGTCTCAAATTCTAATATTTAGCTTCTATTCATCTTGCTGCATGTTTGTTATTTCTAATGCTTAATGCCGTGCTGTCTCTTTTTTTCCTTGCCAGGTAATTTTTTGCTTTAACCTAAAGCAATATGCGTTGCACCACAAAATTTCTGTGCCGAGTTTTTGGGGTCTTTTTTTCTACCAGCTTATGGAAATGACAAGCCAAGTACTGATTTTTATGAGGTCACTTAAGAAAGGGACAAGAAACCACTTTAATTTGTACTGTTACGACAGTGTTTAGTAAGAATACGTGTCTACAGTAGTGTAGAGCACTCAAGCCCCAAAATGCTGATTTTGATTGTAACTTCTTTGGGAAGCAGGGGAACAAGGTTATTTTAATTTCCTTTTTCCTTATTTTTATGATCAGAGAGATACTCATCTAGATGCTGTACAATTCAGATGTAAAGAAGAAAATACTCCTTGTTCAGTATTTTTTGGTCTTCTGCAGCCCTTTTGAGACAAAGGCTTGAGCAGCTTTGATTGTATGTTTTTGATAGACTGAGCAAAGAGGTAGTTGTACAACCTTTTCTTCAGAATTCTTTAATTCCAAAACTACACCTTTCTCTAGACTCGTGTTCTGTTTAGCAGCTCCATTAGACCTCATCCATAAGCTGCTCAGGCATGAAAATGCACATTTGTGTTTCACCAAATGCAGTATTAGTATGCGTTCAAGCATGAGAAGTATTTCATTTTGTGAGGCAATGCAGAGCAAATGTATTTACTTGGAAGGGGCAAGTAGAGTTGCTCCTTCTTTGAAGAAAAATACCATTAGTTTTGCTGAAGATCAGACAGCATAGATTGTCATAATGTCATTTCAGAAGGAAGGGTTTTAGTTCTATACTTGTGGGAATGTGACATAGCACTAATTGATGCATCTTCTTGGTATAACGCATATTTGAAAGGTAACTTAAGTGTTTTCCTAACTATAAAATCACAGTCAGAAATATGCTGCTACCTTCTAATTCTCTAAGAAGACATGCCTGTGGAATTTGGACAAGTTTTGTCCTGCCCGTATGAGGGATGGAAATGCTTTTACTAAAAAAAGCTGTAGCTTCAGTCGTCATTGGATCAAATATCTAATGTTCTTTCAATACAAAAAATCTTGACAGAGTGCTTTTCAGCTCTCCAAACTCTGTTGGATCTCACTTAAGCTTTAAGAACTTGGTGTATAGAACTGTTTGCTAATATTTGGATATTCATTAGACAGAAGACTTCAGCATTTTCTAATCAGAAATTTTTCTTATTACTTTGTATAAGAAAGGCCAACATACAAAAAAGTATTGCTGGTTTAAATTATTCACTTTTGTATTTCACTTATCCCTGACTTCTAGAGCACAATTTTCCTTCCATGCTATTATAATTGTGTGATTAGCATCGTGGTGGTTTAAGGTCACTGGGTGGACTGGGAGCTGAGGATTGTAGGAAGGAGTGAGGGAAGTATATTATTCCTATTATTCCTGTATTCAATAACATGCCATATAGTGTGAGAGCTCCAATTTTTTCACAAAACTGTTTGGTCTGCCTGTAAAGATACTCAAACAGCTGTAAGTGATTTATGTTTAAAGTATTGCACAAAATCTACACGACATTCTATCAGTTTGAGTCTGAATTTGTTTCCTTTCATTTTTAGTATAAACCCTTCTCATGGCTCTTACTGTACACTTATGGGAACAAAACCATTATTAAACATGTGTATAGTACCTGTAATAGATTTCAGACTGCAAAAGATAATGAACTTCGTTGTGAGTCTTCAATTTATCTTATTAGAGTTATGAAATAAAGCCTGGGGTCTGATGAATCTGAGTGCATGTGTTCACTGTCTTGTTCTGTAATTTTATGGCCAGACTGCACAAATAGATTAGGTCAATTCTATTTTGTCTTCTACCCTCTGAAAAAAAATGCCAACCTTGTCACTCACATTCTGCCTGCATCATGTGAGTTCATCTCTTAGATTTTGCTATGTTGACTGACATAGTTAGATTTTTACTTTTGGTAATTATGGTTTAACTAATGTAGATTGATTTAAAATATATTTCTGTGTGTCAGTTCTAGAGAACTGGTTTTAGGAGATGAAACAAAAACGTCATGTTCTTCTTTGTACAGTCTTAAAAACCAAAAATATTCATGTTGATGATGAGAGTAGAAGGGAAACTAATTTAAAACTGGATTGTAGTATGACATTAGGTAAATAAAAAGGGATGTAGCAGAAAGGGTCTTGTGAGTGAAGAGCAGTGTATTGGAGAATAGAAGAAGTGTGTCAGTCTGTTACTTGCCACTTCATAGAAGAGTAAAGCCTTCAGGTCTCCTCACATCTATTTATGCTTGAATTTATACTGATGTTGGGATCTAGTGGCTTAATTCATGGAAAATAGGAGCTGAGTGATGTAATAGGGGCAAAGAGAGGAAGAAAATTCTGAATATGTACAAGGAGCTTTATTTGCACATAATTTTGGATAAGAAGTTAAAGTTCAGAGCCTGTCTGTCTTACTGGCTAATCTTATGTCTATCTACATAACTTTTTTTCCATGGAACTTGTAACCACACTTTCAACTGTGAACTTTACAATAAGATACGTTGCAAATCTTTCCTGAAGGCAACTTGAGTAATTTTATTTAAAATGTCACCCACCATTAAAAAATAAACAAGCATATGATTGGTCCCAGATTAGTTGCTCCACTGCTGAACTAGCTATTGGGGTAAGGTTTTAAAAATACCTTTATTCAAGGTATCAAGTGTGAGTTAAAACTGTATCTGTTAAACCTCCTGTTGGTACTAAGCAGAAGTTAATGCTTTGTGATGCTTTAATAATGGAGCAGTATAACTAAAAGGTTAATACAGTGTTGTTTCCTTAGTTCATTGGTTAAGTAAGTTTCCAGAAATTTAAGTTTTGACTAGGTTGGTTTCTAGTGTTGGAGAAACAATACAGTTCTGGTCTTTCCCCTCTTCATTTTATTATAGATAGATTGATTGGGAAGTATCATTTTGGAAATAGTCTTGTAATTCAACCAGCATTCCTTCATGAACGTGCATTCTGAACGACTTCTTTGCTGTGTCTACTGTCTCAACAGGATTGCTATGTCAAAAATTCATACTGGGTGATCAGATGATTCGTATAATAGAGTTGTGTAAATAAGGCTAACCTGACTAAAATATGTTTAGTTTAATATAGTGATTTAAAGTCATCAAAATGGGATTTTAACAAATGGTTAAAGTGGCTTAAATATTCTATGACATACAGGTTTGAACTGTCTTGACTAGACCTAAGCAAGCTAGTGCAGCAGTTCTGTGTAGCTGTATTTCATGCTTTTGCTTCTTTGAGTCTGTAGCATGCTAAATGGCTGAGAATGGGGTAGATAATACAACCTTTTAACTTCTTGGGACTCTTCTGAGTCCTGTTTTTTTAATATGTCTAGCTCTGTGTCTCAGTGAAGAGATGACAATTGCATAAACATGTTTTTAGCCTCACAGAATTGAAAATTATGAATGAAGCATCTTTCTCTTTGTTTTTTGGTGATAGTGATCCCTTAATCGATTTGTGGTTTTGCAGTGTATCAACAAATTTTTATTGATTCTAAAGACTTGAATTCACCTTTTATAAAGAAGGGGGAAAATCTTAAATTTAGCTAGAAGAGCAATACATTGTCAAAATATAATCACCATACTGTAGCAGAGGAATCACCTCACTTCCTATATTGTAACAGCAAACCTACATTTAGTGGGAATAAAAGAAGAAAGCTGTTTATGTTGCCTTCATACCACTCAAACATTAATTACAGTCAGACCTTCCCTTAAATGTGACATTTTGTAAATTAAGACTGTTTCTAAATTATCCTTCTTTGTAAGTTATTGAAGGGATAAATTGCTTTCTCAGTATGATTACAGATTTTTTGCTAGTTTTTCTGTTTGTCTACACTTGTGTAAAGCAAAAAAAAAGCAAGTACAGTCAGTGGCAAGAATGATGTTAAAAAATGAAGTTTCCATGCAGCAGTGTGTCTCCACTGAACAGTAACTTGCATGTTTATAAAGGACGACAAGCTTTTGTTTTGATAATCACTGACTTTATGTCAATTTTGGTCATAAATCAACAAATGGTAAAGCTTTCTTTTAAATTCATACACAAGGATATCGTTCTTCATCAGGATATATCTGAACTGGTTTATAGGTGTTTAAAAAGAGGTTTGAATGCGGTTCTTTGAACTTTGTCTTTTTGACAGTGAAAAAAGTAGATATCTTCGAACAAATATGTTTTTGTGTACTTACAATTGTAGGTCAATAATTTTCATAATTCGAATATCAAGTTTTTATTAAAGAGATGGATGCATAGTAATATTTTGATTTCTTTAATTCTTCTTTAGTTCTATAGTTTGTTTATCTTGTATTTAGCTCCAAATTAGAATGACATTGAATATACGGAAGTAGTGCAGTTTAGATTCAAACTTTTGTCTTTACAAAGCGGACGTTCTGCATTTTAAGCTTAAATACAGATTATTGCTTAGATTCCTATTGTGAACATGCTTAAGCAGGTTAGCTGTCTACATCTGTTTGGCTACAGGTTTGGATATTTCTGAACATTATACAACGTGCCAAGGTGCCTTCAGGAAAAAATTAATTCATGCAAGGTTGTTTTTGTTAAATCAGTGCATCTTCACTGTAATCTGGTTATCCTTTTTCAAGTATCTCTTCTTTTTCAGCTTCTAGTCACTTGCTACATTTTGAGTTAAATGGACTCAGTTAGCTAAGCTTCAGTTGAAGCAAAGGCTTTCCAGCATACCACAACTGCGAGTACTTAAATGGAAGCACCAGTGTTAAGTCAGTTGTGAAGACTGAAAACAGTATATAGCCATTGTTGTGATATGCTTAATATGGGAGATCAGGTTCTGCATATGACTGCTGTTTGTTGTTCATGCTGTTTATTTTTTTTTAATAATGCTTCAGATAGACAAATATGGTGTGATCTATTATTAGATTGCCAATTCATACAAGTGAAGGTATAGCTGTAGGAATTGGTTACTCTCTTTGCAGTAACATCCTGGGGTTTTGATGTCAGCAAGATTTCTGGAATTCATATGGAAAAATTAGTTTGCTGGAATTCATATCTTTGTGGCTTTTCCTGTTTTCTTTCTCCCAGAAGTTTGTCCTAAACTAAAGACACCTAAATAAATCTGTGGGGATGTGATCCAAAACTACCTCTTGACAATCTGAGCCTCTAGGCAGTGTCAGTATCATTCTTATGCACTAGCTTGCTTCTGGTTTGTGGATTGAGTGACTACAGTAACAGGTCAATCATGGATTGGATTTTAAAGGTTGTGTTTTCTTTGTAATTAGAAGCATTGCATATATTATAAACAGTTACTGCATGTGTCTGGACACTGCATCTTAAAGGTATTTCTAGGTTTTCTCTGTACATTTCACTAATGGTCCTCTATAGTTTCTCCACTTTTTTGCGTCTGTATGGAAGCAGAGGGGATGCAAAAAAGTACCTGACTCCAGATGCTGACAGTTGTCTGATTTCTTGATGCTTTAGTTTTTGTAACTGTGTGTTACCTTTTTGCTTTTACTTTCACAGTAGTTTTTCACTTGCTTTTTACTTTTATAAATTCATGGTTTTAAATTGCTTTAAAGCTTGAACTGTTTTCAAAACATTAAGTGTAATTCCCTAATGGTGGACTGTATTTCCACCATTCAGTTAGATGGCTGGAAATATAGCCCAGGCAACCTGTGGGGAGCTTTTTGTAGAGGTGGATAAGACAGCAAAAATGGGCAGTAGGATGGTACGAGAACTGTGGTGTGTGGATTCATAGGCCTGTGTTGGGTTTCAGTGAAGACTTTGGTTACTTGAGAGTTGGTCATCGATCTAGCTCTCAAAAGTTAAACAAGGTGATCTCAGGCAACTTTAAATTAATGAGTTTCAAAACCAAACAGAAGTAAATGGCAACTTTGTGCTGTGAGCACCTATGATGTAGAATAGGTGCTCAGAAGGAAGCTGTTGAAGTGATGCCTTTCTGGATGTTTCTCCCATGTCAAATATTAAAAAGATTTCATGTGCTATTTGCAAAAAAATAAGGATGCTATGAATTTTAAAGCTATTTCTTGCTTTGTGATTTTTTATTTTTAAATCTTTATGAGAGTTGCTTCCATATTTTTGGTTTGTAAGGTGTTATCTGCTTGATAGTCTTACATCATTCTGCACCCCTGTCAGTTTTTAACTGGAAACTTTACTAAACTGATACGGTTGCTTCGACCAGCTTCAGATCACATAACATGATGTTTCTGGCCATGTTTTTGATAACTGCTGCTCTAATAGATGGCATTCTACTTGGTCATCAATGTAACAAAAAAGTCTAGAATAAATACTCAGGCTATATTTTCAGGGTTTCTCATTCATTTATGTGTTATTTGTGCATAGCAGTAGAATGCTGTGTTGCCAGCAAGGACTTTCCAGGCTAGGGGGAGAATTGTTTGTCTGAGAACTGCTGAAACTGCATTATAATACTTTTGAGTCACTTTAATATTTCTTTTTTTTTTATCATTAACTTTCCGTTTTTATTCATATATTTTCAAGGACTTGAAATGTTCATTGCCAGTTGGACTTGGACTTTCTGAAACCAAAATAACATTTCATGGCTATGACAGTGCCAAAGAGGGAGTTGTTGAGGCAGGACCATTTCCAAGTAAAGGTAAACGCTTTTTTTCCTATTTCTCAATTTAAAATCTTTAGGCTTATTTTTACATGGTCAGAAATACAATGTTCTGTAGCTGCTTTGAGCAGTTTGCTGTAAATGTACATGTTGAGATTTGCATTAGTGACAACCGGTTTATCTTCTCTGGTAGCTGGGTTGTTAAAATAGAGAACACATGCTGCACTTGTAGTATCTGTCAAGGGACTAGAGGAAACAACTTAGTGTTACATTGGTCTGCATTTACAGGAAGGGAAGGCCTTGAGCACCTTGAGCTCTTGTCAGGCTGAAGAATTTTGCTATTACATTGTCTTGAAGTTTTCTTTATATTTTGTAGATTGTTCTGGTTTGAAACATAACTGGAGAGTTATTTATTTCTTGATACACACTTCACTTACCAGGAGAGGATTACTAAGTGGAATTTTTCTTTGTCTTATTAATATGTGCCTTATAGAATCTAAGATAGTATTAAACAATGAGAAATACAAAATGATAAACAAGCCAGTAATTTCAGTGTTTCCTGTCTAAAAGCAATAGAATACCATGATATTGTATGTGCAAATGGTATTTAATGTGTTATGTAGCTGTGACAGTTTCTGAATTTGAAAGATTTGAAATGATCTCAAATGTGCAGCTGTGAAAATAAGTCTCTTTGTAGTCATAGATTAAATTTACATTTTGATTCATTTCCTGTTTGGTAAAATTCTTTGCTTATGAAAATGGTGATTTACGTGCTGTGCTTTGCATATATTACAAAGTGAATGCTGTGTTTCTTTATGTCTTTGAAATTAGCAAAATATCTAGGTAAAAACTGGGCAGATGGCAAATGGTTCACCATTCCTACCTTTTTGTATTCTGTTAGCAGGATAACAGGATAACTGTTGCAGCTGCTAAGTGCATTAGCCTGTAAGGGAAAAGTGTCTTAAGATGTGTTTCAAGCTACACAAATATATTTGAAATGCAAATGTTCTGTGGAAATTTCTGTACACAAGTTATGAGCCTTGAACACTTCAGAAATCACAGATTTTCTCCAAGGATATTTTCTTCAGATTTTCCTGGTGTTCTAATAAAATCACAGAGAGAGAAGTGGTAAAAGCTAGGGTTTCCCATGAAGCTATGGGCGAAAGCTGAATGATTGCCCTATTTCTAAAAATTCTGTTTTCTGCTTGACTATCCTTATTAGGGCTTCGTTTTTGAATGCAAAGTAGACAATACTGGAGGGGAAGGGCTTTCAGGATTTGTGGGATGTTGAATGACGAAGCACGCATAAGGCTGCGTTAATGCTCTGTCAAATGATAAGGATTTTTTTTTTTACTGCTTGTCTTGGCTCGCTTTCTGAAATGATTCAGTCTTTAGGCAGGATCTTGCAGTCAAACTTTTATGCCTGGATGAACCCAGTTGCAGCTCTTATGCAATGTATCGCTACAGAAGGACACAGCAAGTGAGCTTTGTCTCATCTTTTCTCTGCAGTTGGATCCAAATCATTGGATTTATTTACCCCATGTTAGTAGTGCTCTGTAGTATGTTTTAAAGGCAAAAGCTGATTGTTGATCCAATTACTTTGAGTAATGTTTTTGGTGTTACTGATACTTTGTTGAATCCACTAAGTTTAGGTTTGATTTCCTTTCCCCTCAGTACACTGTTGGCTCTGAAGTATTTTCAAATTTCTCAGCAAAAGTTGTAAAAGCTCCCCCCCAATATGGTGATCACTCACCACTACAGAGAAAAAGCTAATTTACTTGTTTGTTTTTTAAATCCTGAAAACTTCATAAGGATACCACTTCAGATTTATCTGTTATGAAAGATTGACAAAGCTCTGGAAAGCATAATAAGCATAATCCTAAAACAGCTTAGAGAACACACACAGTGCAGGTCATTTAAAGTTGATTGCTTTTGTTTTGTTATGTTTGGTTTTGGTTTGGGGTTTTTTTAAGAGAAAAAGCAAGTGCTGTAAAATCTTTCTTTTGGGAATGAGTTTACACACTTTCACAGCTAATGACACGTATGATCTTCAGGATAACTTACTGCTTATAAGACTTAAGAGCTGATGTCAATAAAGTGTATCTGAAATTGGCAGAGATTTCAGGGCTTACTTCACCCCTTCATGCTTTGAGTTCCATTCAGTGACAGTGCAGAGTGAATTCTACGTAGACCTAAAAGAGGTTGTTTTAGCTGTGGAAGCTGTATATAACAATCTTTGATCGAATTTTCTATTTATGGTCTGTACTTTACTGATGAAGCTGTCATTTGTATTTTGATTGCTCTTACATTTAAAAAAAATCATCATCATAACCTAGAGAAGAAGATTTAATAATGAAAACGTGGAGTAGTTCACATGTACAGATGCATCTCTTAAAAAGCATTCCCATCCAGCAGCTTTTCTGTGAATGCTTCTATAGTTGCTGAAGCAAATGTTTCTTTGTTTTGGTAACGTATCTGTGTAAAAGTGCACACTGACTTCTAAGGGAAGATGATGGATTTTCAGGGTTAAATGTCCCCTTTTCAGGTTCCTCAGCATCCCCCAAATCATCTGTTATATCTCCTAGCAGTGCAGCAGCTAGCAGACTGGCTGGACAAGGTTGTGATTTAATTATTCCCACAGGTATCAAAGCTCTGAATGGTTAACACCTTGGTCTCTGCTGACGCTGTACTAACCCCTCCACTTCTCTAATAATTTGATTTACTATTAGTTGGAAATAAAACTTTTGGGGGATTTTGGTGGCTCTCACTTCTGACCTTTAACAGTTCACAAAGTAACCTCTGCTTTCCTCTCTGTAAGCTGCTTTTACTCTATAAAATTAAAAATATAACTTATATTAATTATAACAAACAGTAGCTAAAATAGAATCTTTTATTTAGGTTAAGGCTGAAACTTTTGGCATTTTTGGCCAAAATGATCCCATCTTCCAGTAGACTGGACTATGGAGGCAGCCATTAGGAATTCACAACACCCAAACTAGGCTTTGCCACTTGACTCGTTTTGTGCCTGTGGGCAAGTTACTTAACATCTCAGTCTGTTTCCTCCTGTATAAAAGGGGAAAACTCAGTTACCTCATAAGGATGTCAAGAGGGTTCATTACTTAATGTTTGCACTGCATGTTGAAGATGTAAAGAACATAGTAGAACTTAATGCTAAAGTAGTATATTGAGGCATCTGTACAGACCTTTTTCCAAACACTTGTTTGCATAAATAACTTGGTAAGACTACGGTGACTGTAAGTAGAAGTAGGGATCAGAGGCAGTAGCCAAAATGAATATGTACATGAATAAATAAACATGTTGCTTAAAAAGTGATGATACTTAGCAGTTTTTAGTATTTAGGACACTAGGAATTTTGCAAAGTTGAAACATAGAATCCACATGATATCCCATACTAGCTTGAAAATGCTAAGTAATGGCAATTTGTATGTGGTTATTTGCCCTAGGTATTTTAATTTTTTGCTTTAAATCTGTTCTGTGCTGGTTTTACACTGATGGAGAATTGGAGAATTGTCTGTTCCTAATAAAATAAAACTAATAAAACTGAAATAAAACTAATAAAACTGAAATAAAACTAATAAAACTGAAATAAATAAGTTAAATATTGGCTGAACATGTCTTCTTCAAAGAATGACTTTAATTGGAAAAGATTAAAAATCTCTGTACTTTGTGACAGCAGTGTGCCAGTAATTGTCATTTAATGGTCTGCAGGTTGTAAACAGACTTTCAGATTGATTAAATGCGAAAGGGTGTTCAACTTTCAGAGTTTTTAAACATACTTTTAGTAACAAACATATCTCAAAATCTGTTTCAAACATTTAGTATGCTTAATTCAGACTATTACTACATGAAATAGCGAGATACATACATTTTATATCAGTTTTAAAGTAAGTCTTTCTTTCTGGAACTGATTTTGCTTATTTGTCTTAAGTTCATGCTGTCACCTTGCTCTGCTTTTGTATGTGCAATTGCACAAATCTTCCAGACCTGCTATTAATCCCTTAAAACAAACTAACAAACAAAAAGCCCAGACCCAAGGCCTTGAAGATTTGCTTTGTGTCTGACACAGGGGGCAGAGCTCAGCAAAAGAGTGGACCTGTTGTGTTAGCAGACGAAGTAAAGAATCCAGCAATGGAGAAACTGGAATTGGTGAGAAAGTGGAGCCTAAACACTTACAAGGTATGCAGCTATATATTTGTGTGTGTGTGTATGTATGTATTCTATAAGTGAATTTGCTACTAGATAGGACTAGAGCTGTTTGCAAGTAACCTGTGGTTGCAGTGAGCATAAGCAAGAATGTATAGGCAAGGCTTAGTTTTCTTCCAAGTGTAGCATTCTTTGTTAGCCGTTTTTAATCCCTGGTGTTATGTGGAAAATCTTTAATGGGTATTCTTGACTTAGCAAGGTAAAGAATATTCCATTTCTAATGTCCCCTTCATCATTCAGAATGTACAGATCTCAGCATTAAAGCTTGGAATTAAATCTTTTTGCTATTTTTGAGTTGATTGCCGATACGGTAAGATTTTAGGTGGTGTGAGAAAGTCAGGGCCATCTATAAGTTCAATACTTCTTAATTGCTGATGGTTTTGTTCAGTCTTGACTGATTGTTTTTTCTTAGTGTTGTAGTAGTTGCTTCCATTTGTGCGTGTTTTATATCTTCTTTGTGATCAGTTGGGATTTGATGAAATTAAAAACTAACATAAGAATAATGAAAAGGTGCTTGAAGCACACCAGTTTGCCAGAAGTGATGCTCATTAAAAAGCTGTAAGATAAGGAACAATTGTCAGGGGATGCATTCCTGTCAAGAGTTTTAAACAAATACCAGTTTTGAAAAATAGCTTTTTGTTATGCCAGCAACTTAAATGCTTATAGAGTTGTGGACAGGTGCATCAGTGGGATCTACATCAAACTATGAAGAAATGAAGAATATGTGAGAACGAAGGTCTGAATCCCTCCAGTGTTCTTTAAGTCCAGATAAGGACTTCCTCAGTGAGGATGGGAAGCGGGGATGGAGACATTCTACCCCCTAGTAAATGTTTGTGCTGTCTTTCTGTTAGAATCAGAAGTTTCTTTTCTTTTTTTATGTCTAACTAAATGGCTTTTAGATGTTCTACTTTTCTTGTCATCTAAGTATTGTAGCAACTGCAGAAGCTGCAGGCCAGTGGTATCCTGGGTGGCATTAAGAAAAGCATTCCCAGCAGGTTGAGGGAGCTGATCCTGTCCCTCTGCTCAGCCCTGGTGAGGCACATCTGGAGTGCTGCGTCCAGTTCTGGGCTCCTCAGGACAAGAGAGACATGGAGCTCCTGGAGCAGGTCCAGAGGAGGGCAACAAAGATCATTAAGGGACTGGAGCATCTCTCTTATGAGGAAAGGCTGAGGGAGCTGGGCCTGTTCAGTGTTGAGAAGAGATGGCTGAGAGGAGACCTCATTGATATGTTCGAATGTCTGAAGGGAGGTGTCCAGAGTTTGGATCCAGGCTCTGCTCAGTGGTGCCAAGCAATAGAACATGAAGCACGGGCAGAAACTGATGCACAGGAAGTTCCACCTGAACATGAAGAAGAACTTCTTTACTGTGCAGGTTACCATGCCCTGTAACAGAATGCCCAGAGAGGGTGTGGAGTCTCCCTTACTGGAGATATTCAAGAACCATCTGGATCCAGTCCCGTGCCATTTGCTCTAGGATGGCCCTGCTTGAGCAGAGAGGTTGAAAAGATGGTCCCCACTGTCCCACAGATGGTCTCTTCCAACCTGACCCATTCTGTGATTCTGTCAGCTACTCTGGAGTGTGCTGTAGTCCAACCAGAATAAGTGCTATTCAGTTGAAGCCGTTCTTCAAAATTCTCCTGTCGGTTTAGAACACTGAGTCTTGAGATCGAATCTGCTACACCACAACTAAATAGGACTTGATCTTCTTCTGTCTTTTTGGTACCTTGATTTAGAAAACAAAACCAAAAATCTCCCAATGTCTTAATTGCAGAATAATTGCAAAGTCACTGACATGAACCAACAGCCAGAGGACTAGTGAAAAATGCTGGGAAAAGTGATCTTGTATGCTTGTTTAGAACACTCTTTCTTTGGCTGTAGCCTTTGCAAAGTCCAGATTTTTATATTTCTTTCATGGCTTAAGCCTTCCCCTCCCTGAAATCCAGAATCACACCAGTTATGACATAGCAAACAAAGACTAACATTTTCAGAAAAATAAATTAATGTTTTCTTTTATCTATTCCCAAGGATGCCTAAGGAAATATGTCAGTTATGATCTTTCTGTAATTTCTTATTGACTTCTTGTGTGCTCTTTTTTTGAGGTATAAGATTGTTCAGAGAACTTACTAATTCATTTTGAGTTGCTGGAGTATTGTGCAAATGTACCTGGAGATGCCATATATTTATGTAGTAGACTGTGTAGAAAAAGCATATTTTATATAGTTAAGGACAGTATTTAAGTTTGTAGACATATTGGCTTGCTTTGGTTCCCATCAGGAAGATCATGGGAAGAAGTGTCCTCCTTATCTCATAATAGCTAACTGTTCAGAGGTTAAAAGATACAGAAACAATGGACAGGAGTAAATAGTCAGCACTTAAATCCCTCTGAACTTAAAATCCCCGATATTCAATGTACTGGACATCAATCTACAGGTGAAGGTACTGGTGAAGCTTGCTGTTGGGAAGTTCTGAAAGAATCTGACATGAGTAGTTCCTGTGCCATAGTGTCTGTATCAGGGTTTGTGAAATCTAAATTATTGAGTATGTTCAGAAGTCTTTCCCATCCGTAAATGTCTTTGCAACTACCATCCCCCTTCACACTTTCCAATCGTATGGTCCCTGGTAATCATGAGTGTCAAAAAGAAATTGCCCTTCTTTCCATAGTCTAGTGACAAGATCTTTTTCTGTTCTTTCTTCTGACCCTGTCTTCCCTTTTGGATGAGAAGGAGGTTTTCAGTCTAACAAAAGGATTTAGGCACAAGAAAGTGATGACTCTTCTCGATTTTCAGCAATTCTACCAAAAAGCTTTTCTTTTTGGTTTTCATACTTCAACTTCTTAAACTTTGAGGGGGAAGAAAAAAGCAAACCTGTTTAACAGACCTCTTTAATACTGGGCTACTAGTAGAACATTTATTTCTGAGACACGTCCAGGAATGCCTCTGTTCATTTTTAGCATATGCAGTTTAAAATATATTTCTCCTAAATGTCTTTACGTTGGGTTTTTTTTTTTCTTTGAGTTGTTTTTCTTAAGCTTTGCATTGGGCGACTTATTTTTGAATGGATTGGTCTTATTCATGATGTTTTTCTTTATAGATACTCTTAGAACAAAGCACAATTGAATTAATGGGTGGAATTTGCTTTGTTCGTGAGAATATAGAGCAGCTTATGTGTTTTTACTAGTCCACTTAGATCTGGAGTAAATAAAAATAGATTGGGGCACCTTCTTTATATTTCACTACATCTGAGTTTAGCAAAGTATACAATGTAAGTCTTTCCAATTACTGGTTTTTCCTCATTTGTCACTGCTGGGCTATTTTAGGTATTTCGCTGTAACTTCTGAAGCAAATACCCTTTGGCTGAAAATAGTTCCTTCATTTGTAATGTATCCTTGCTTCCAAAAATTTTGTTTTCCATGATTGAGATTTTTCTCTTGCATTTCCACGGGGGTTTGCATGCGTGTGCCTCAGCTCTTTTGGAAAATAGCCAAAATTAGACCATCACTTCCATAGTTCCCAATGAAAGGCTTATTTATCCTCTCAGCACACTCATTGCTAAGCTGTATATTGCAATTTCTCTTGGAGACTTTGGTAGTAAAGTTGTATTCTATGTTATGATTTGTTATGCTCTCCCAAATTTCTGATGCTTGACAGACAGATGTCACTTAGATTAGCTGTGCTTTTCCATGTGAATTAGTTGAATCTAATGAAGTAGCCCAGATAGTCTGTACCTTCCAACCTAAAGCTTATGAGTCATGGCCAACTTGTTCTGCTTGATCATTCTTGAGTCTTTCCTGTGTTCATCTATTACATTCAGAAAGGACATAAGTTCTAACAGGTTAAAGGTTATTTAATTGGGAATAATTGGGAAACCCTAGGAAATCCAGTGCTGTATTGTATTTGGGGAGTATGTTATAAGATTATTTCACACAGAAAAACCCCCAACAAAACAGCTTTGCACTTAGGGCAAGTTCTTTCAGAGTAGTTGTGGCCTTGGCTGCTAACTTCATTTCCTTGTAACTTTGTTTCTAGCAGTAATTTTTCGTAGATCCAAGTTGGTTATCCCTTCGCCTCTTGGGACCACAGACTAACTTCAAGTAACTTACTATAGCAGTAAATAATTCCTGCTTTCCATAGAAAAATTGTATGGCTTTGCTACACATCTGCTTTGCAAATGGCTTCTCCTGTGTCTCAGTCAAGGGAACCCCAAAGGTGCATCTTGGGAGGCTCACTGCCAACTTGGGCTCGAATCTCTGGCAGAGAAGGTGTCACAGATAAGTGGAATGTGCAGCCATAGACTGGGTTAAAGTGTCTTGGGCCTTGTAAGAGCACATTTCTGCTCACTTGGTTAATGAAATGCAAATCTGTTAAGAATTTTACTTATGACAGAAAAGAGTCTTTCTAAGACAATCATCTCAATTTTATAGATATGTAAATAAAAAGTGCATTTTAATACTTTTGTGTATTTCTCAGTAGGAGTTCCTAGTTTCCTGGTTAGCTGTAAAAAACATGTTGAAAACCACCACCTTCTTACTTCCCTCTTAAAAAAATGCTCAAAAGTAACATTTTTGGAAAACATAACATGTATGTTCTGGAATGGGATGTTTGGTAGGCAAAGCCCAAAAGATTAGTAACTAGACATTTTTATGCAGAATAGTAATGCTCCCATTAACTGACTTTAATGCAGCAGGCTAAAATGCTTCTTTTAACTTAATGAGATTCACCAAACCTATAAAGAGATAAGTGTTCTTTTACTTGAGAAACAATTAGTTATGCTCTTGATTTGCTAACTTGAATATTCATCTTAGTAGGAGTTGAGACTTGTCCAACTGTTCTTGCTGAGTCCTGATAAACTTCTAAAGACTGTGTTGTTTTTTCAGTTTGTTGTGCAAACTTATGTTGGGAGGGGTGATTGTGAAAGAATTGTGTGTAATTATATGTCCCTTGAAGCTGAAAATGAGTGTATGCTGTGTTGTCTTGACTATACTTGATTCTTTATAATTTAAATTTTTTTCTGCAGTGTACACGTCAGATCATCTCTGAAAAACTGGGTCGTGGCTCAAGAACAGTAGATCTGGAACTAGAAGCTCAAATAGATATATTGAGAGATAACAAAAAAAAATACGAAAATATCTTGAGACTGGCACAGACACTGTCCACACAGCTCTTCCAGATGGTACATACCCAAAGGCAACTTGGAGATGCATTTGCTGACCTGAGTTTGAAATCATTGGAACTTCATGTAAGACTTTTATAGTGTTAAAAAAATACAGTGGCAGAGATGAAGATAAGCCTAATTGACTCGTGCAGGGTATATACCAGTTAGCAGCTACTTTTATAAACATTGTCATTAACAATATATTACATGCTCTTTGTGTTGAAAGCTTATGTAATTCACTTAAAACTATAGGAAATTATTGCTATTACTGTAGTTCTTTATTGTTTCTCAAATGTTTGCCTTTAGTTGATGGTTGGACTCAAGAACTGACAACTTTGCTTTGTAGAGAAGATGCATTTTACTATTAATTTTGCTTCTAATGAAATGTCATCAAAGTGTTCCAGAGTGTTACGTCATTTCAATTACAGGATGTCTTTGGGGAATGTGCCTGGGAGTAAGTAGATTAGGGCACATTACTTCACTTGTGCACATGGAATGTGAGTAAAGTATTTTTCTGTAGCATATTTAAGCATCGAGATTTCATCTCAAAGTCCTTTTTTAATCAGAATTTTCCTACTAATAGGACTAATCTGTATTCTTATGTTGTCTGAAGTTGCTGAGCAAGAGAGGCAATCTTGATATCTGGGTTGTTATGATTCCATGGTTTAGAAGTTTATGTAACACTGGCACTTTGCATTGCCAATAGTAAAGCTGTCTGCTGGAGAGAGAGAGAAGGTAGATGTTGTTTACAGAGTATAGTAGCTGGCTTGCTTCTACATTGCTTGTTCTGTACTTGCAAAGTTAAAACAATTTGATCCTTTGGAAAACCAGTATTAAGTGGCTTAATGATTCCCTTAAACAGAGCTGCTGAAACAGCTCAAATTATCTTTTTGATTTTAAAAACATCTGCCTTTTCATCGTTGTCTATTCCCATTGAGTTTTGAGGGAGTAGGCGGAGTTCATGCTGAAAAAATTTAAGACTCCTACACTGATGTACAGGAATTTTTGATATTAGTCTGACAGATGAAAATCTGTGAATGTAGAGCACTTCTAGCAGCTAAGAAATTAAATGATCTGCTAAAAGAAGCTTTTAATAATCAGCTTGTTCTTGATACAAATATGGGCATGTGGTTTGTGGCAGAGCTTAGTGATTGTTATGAGGTGTGTGCTGAAGCTGAATGTTTCTTCCAAAACTTGGACGGAATCTGGCATCGTGCTCATTTAATGAATGTTGAGTTTTTTCCCCGTGATTAGCTTGTAACTTCTAATGGGAATACTGATCTTCCAGGTTCTTTCAATGTCTTGTACTGGTCTTGGAATTTGTTTCCATCATTCATCTTTTGTGTAGATTATTGAATGGGGCTGTTGATGAAAATCAAATAAAGGTTTCTGCTGCTGTAATAAAAGTTGTCTAACCTTTGCCTCTTGGAGACTTGCCTGATGTTTGTCTCTTTCCTCTTTGTGTTTCCCCTCTGTTTAATCTGTACTGTATTACCATCTGTAGCCTGGCCTACTCTTCTTGGATATTTGGATAGCATTGTTGCCTCTAAAACTTGTGCAAGACTAAAAGTAAAATTTCTGAACAGTTAGACTTTAACGTTTAATGTGACAAGAGTATATAAGCTTAAATAAAATAAACCCCCCCCCCAGTCTCAGGGTAGTACTTCTTATTTTATACATGATAACAAAATGAGATTTTAATGTGGTATCTGCAGAGGTATTACTTATTGTGAATGTATTGCTGTTCCTCTTTTGGATACAAAGATAACTCCTGGTTCCAGGCTCATGTGCCTCTAATTATATAGACAGATGAATTCCAATTTTAATTGACCTGTGCACAGAGAATGAACTAAATGTAAACTCCTGGTACAGAAAGGATTTCCTGTGTGTTTCATAAGAGGTATCTGCAGAGGTCATGGAGAAAACTCAAAAGTTTGTATGAAGCTGTGAGCCATTGGAAGGACAGGGTTGTTATCATCTTCCTTAGTCCTGCAGGCCACTGCAGTCCCCTGCAGTCCCATCCGTCTTGCCCTCTGCTTTACACTGGTAGTGTTGCTCATTTGGGTCTGGGATGATCTGAGTTAGAGGACCAACTGGAAAACTAACTGCACTCTTGCCTGCAGGAGGGAAAAGAGATGGGACTAACCTGCTGCAAGGGGCGGTCTTACGGCTATTGTCTCTGCCAGCATGCTACTATTTCTTCCCTGTGCCAGTGCTTGTGTTAGCTGGCAATGTTAGAGCAAAGCCAGCTGGAAAATACTATTTTTCTTTTTTCCCCCAGCAAAATCTGTAGCGATTGCATCGACTGCTTTTGCTGCCCAAGCAGCTGTGCAAAGCAAAGATGACAGATCTTAGCAGTTTTTACAGGGCTTAGCTCATTAAAACTTGCCCTAAGTTCTCTTCCTTTTTTCTTCTCCTGTAGTTGCTCCCTTCCACTGCACCTCCTTTTCTAGAGGATTCTTCCCTTACCATTGCCCGTTACCCTTACTGTCATGAACTTGTTAACATGAAATATCATTTGGCTCTGGTGTTCATTTTCTAGCCATATGAAAGGAAACTGGGAGAATACAGCTCTTCTGAGTCAGTTGTTGGCAGTGTGCAAGCCTAAAAAGACCCAAGTTCCAAATACGAACCTACTGTGTTTTACAGTCATTACAACCAGAGATTGTACTCTTTTGTGAGAACTCCCATCTGTAGAATATGGAGATGCCATATGGATGACATAGATAAAATAATTGGATTCATTTGGCATCCATGCATTAGGAAAATCTTTGCAGCCTTGGTCAGCTTACAGTGCTGTTAACAAAGAGACATGTACAAACATATATCTAAATGTGACTGAAATGCCTTGGAAATAATTTTGCCCTCCTTTGTCCCTTTGAAATTTATGGATGAGCGACATTAAAATTTTTATTTGCTGTTCATTACAATGCTCTGCTCTTCAATTATTTACAGCTTATTAAACTGTGATAGATGTTGGGGTTTTTTGCAGTGTTCTTCTCTAGAATGTAAGAATAAAACTTAATAGCTAATTACCGCTGTGTGCCCTTGTGAATTTAGTTACATTACTGTATTTAATGTAGCTGTGTCTCTGTTCATACTAAAGCATTACCTAGACAACCACGAGAGATGCTGGATTAGAACCCTGCTGAATGGCAATGTGAAGATTGCATTAGCACTTACTTTTAAGTAACATTCAAGATACCAGAGTGCAGAAAAACCACATTATAAAATAGGATTCAACATCATGTGTGGTAACAAAATTGTAAACCACATTTTACTGATATTGGAGAGATTGCATAAGAACTGTGAACTGAATATTGTATTGAAATCATATTGGTTTAATCATAACCATACCCAAACAGAAGTGAAAGAACTGCCACATCTGTGTTTGCATTTTTTTATAAAGTTGCTGATGAATGTTATTATTTCATTTGATCTACAGCTTTTTTTTCTCTGCTCTTTGTTTATAGGAGGAGTTTGGCTACAATGCAGATACGCAGAAACTTCTAGCTAAAAATGGAGAAACACTTCTCGGGGCTATTAACTTTTTTATTGCCAGTGTGAATACATTGGTGAATAAAACAATTGAGGATACATTACTGACTGTGAAACAGTATGAAAGTGCCAGGTAGCTATCCTGTGTCCAGCTCTTTTCATTACAAATTATTCTTGGGGAAGCAGACTCTCTATCAGCTTAGTCCTTGTGTTTGAGTGATTAACCTGTCAGATAAAAACCTTATAACACAACTGTCACATAATGAGGATTTCTGTTTAACTGTAATTGATTGCACATATCTTCAAATGTGTTGTAAATGTTCCCTTGCAGCCTGAATTTTCCTTGTTAGCTGCAGGAGTAATTATAGCTGGTTTTTCCCATGTGCTGGATTAAGATGGCTTTCTAAGTAGCATGACAGTGCAAGATTAACCCTTTTATCTGGCTGCATTACAATAGGTAAAATAATCTCTTTGACTGAAAAACTTTTAGTCCTGTGCTGTTGATGAACAATGCATGCAACTCACGCTTCAGTTTCTATGCAGAAAACTTTTTTTGCAGGCTTGGTCAGAAAGGGGAAAATAAAACAGAAATTTCTTAGTGAGTGAATAATGGTTTTCCTACCCTGGAAAAGGTTACTTCTAGATGTGGCATAGTACTCTAAAGCTGCGTTCCTTTTTCCTGCCAGGGACTTGTAGTTCTTTCTGATGTGTGGTTTCATTCTGACTTTCTTTTCACTTAACTGAATAAAATGTGGGGTTTTTTAATTTGACAAAGGATGTAGTTTATGCATATTATTTTTTGTGATTTTTTTTAATGTTAGAAATTGCAAATCATTTGAGTTTTGAAGATCTTTCCCCCTCTTTTTTAATTGTTCTGTTCTAATGCTTATTTTTAAGCAAAATAGTTTTAGTAAGTTAGTTTTGATATTTAGGTAAACTTTCAAAAGGCATGAAAGGCAGAATTAATGTGTATATAAGGTATTGGGGTTTTTTTTGACATGCATGTAAAAAAAAATTGGTTCATACATTTTCTAGTCCTTGAAGACTTACACAAAATATATCTGCTGTTATTGTTCTTGTCAGTCATTTTCAATATATGGTTCTTCCCTCCTGAAATGCCTTCATTGCTTTGCCTTTCTGTTCAGTAAAGAAATCAAATATTTTGCTATTTTAATAAGGCAAATAAATTACAAAGGTTCTTCACTTACATGGCCAGTTCATCATTTTGCAATATGAAAATAGGTCACATTTATTTCTGTGCCTCTTCTTTCCTGTCCCCAGTTGCTCTTTAGCATTCATCTGTTCCCCACTGTTACCAGCTCTCTATTGGTTTAATAGTTTCCTTTTTGGAATTAAGCCATAAACTTTATATAAGTCCTCAATCGTAGTGGCAATGAGAATCAGGAAGAACCTGGCGAATGTTATTCCTTTTACCTCTGAAAATATTTTATTTTTGAGCAGCTACACCAAATGAAAATTATGTCTTATAACCAGTTTTTAATCCTGATTTGTACCCAGTTTTAGAAATGTCTATGAGAAAGCATGTTTAAAAGGCCAGAAATAGGGTGGTTTGTCCCATTAAAATTGGCTGATGTGCTAGGTTCCATTATTTGAAAGCTGTGAAAAAGTATGGAAGGAAGAGTGATGCTTTGGGCAGGGCTGCACCATCTTTTTACAGCCTGTTTTTCCATTGGACAGACAAGTTCTCACAAAATTGTGGAAGGGCTATAAAACTGTTTCAATTAATGCATATAGAGAAGCCTGGAGCATGCTGAAAATGCTTTAGGTGTAAGTGAGCTGTTGGTATAAGTGAGCTGTTCCTCAAACATCAGCTTAAATGGGATGTCATGCTTTTGGTGTGCCTTTTGCTCTCAACACAAACTCTCCAGTGAACTGATTCAACAGCAGAACGACCTATAAAATATTTGCTAGCTTTTTCTGGGTTAGTAGGTTGAGATGTCCTAGGAAAGGCTCTGACTACTGAAGCCTGTACAAGACAGAGGGCTGAGAGCATGTGGCCAATACAGGAACAGAAGAGGGAGGATGTTTGTTGAGGCAGTGTTATACAATGTACTTCAGGATGGGTGTGCTTGATGAATAAGAGGAGGGAGAAAAAAAATTTTCCAAGGTTTTTTATTTTTTCTGCACCTAACTGTTTTGTTCATCTTCTGTTGTACTTGGCCTTACATGTGAAGTCATTTCTGAGACACTGCCCTTAGATGTTTTTTTTCCCCTTCTCCTCTTTCTTCTCAGGATTGAATATGATGCTTACCGAACAGACCTAGAAGAGCTGAATCTTGGCCCTCGTGATGCAAACACTCTGCCAAAGATTGAACAATCACAACAACTGTTTCAAGTGCATAAAGAGAAATACGACAAAATGCGTAATGACGTATCTATCAAATTGAAATTTTTGGAAGAAAATAAGGTAAGTTACTACTTCTGATGTTATGTTTAGGAGTTTTGTTCTAAAAGTTACTGCTTTCTAGAAATATTTTAGTTGTTAGATTATTATATATACATTAATTTAAGAGTAGAGCAAGCAAAGAAAATAAGCTGAATTTTCTGAGTTCTTGCTGTACCACCGGAGGACACTTTTAGAGCAGGCAGCTTTAGAAGTTCCTAATCAAGCTCCTCCAGCTACAAATGACAAACATTATGGCAGTAAGTTTCTTGTTGATACAGGAGATTTCAAGTTTGGAAAAGCATTACTTTTCCAATTTTCCCCATTTAATGGTTAAATGAGTCATGTAATTACTGATTTCAGTATTCAAATTAATACTTACATTTGACAACACTGTCATGGAGGTTATGCACAAAGAAAGTGAGAGAACTATGAAGAGGCTTCTTCAAAATTAAGCTTTCTTTAAGAATTTGAACTGAGAAGTACTACTTTCTATAATTAATGCCCTTACAGTTTCTTTAGTTTGAAACAGGACTCTTGAACTGTTGGTTTGAAGGGTGTTTTTTTTCCAATAAGTGTTTATTTCAACCCTACCATTTAATCCATACCCTCTTAATGATGGGATTCTTACCCTTCTTATTCTGTCTACCAGGCAAAAATAAAACTGTCATACAAAACACACCTTTAAATTGTGCTTTCTTTGATAAACAACTCCTTTTAAATTACCTCTAATTAGATGTGAAAATTACGGTCTTTCAAGATCCGTTCAAGATTCGTTCATACTCATGGTAAATGAAATGGTTATAATCATGTGTGGCTATACTTTCCATGTCTTAAGAGGGAGGACAATATGATTAAAACTTACATAGGAGATTGCTGATTGTCAGTTTGGCCATGTCTTTCAGTGGATTAACATCTTCCATATGGGTTGATTAATTTATTTTAAAAATTTGAACGTAGGTAACAATTGCCTGTCAGAGAATACATGACTGGCCTCAGATGACAACAGTAGCAAGCCATGCTCCTTGCATGGAAGGAGGAAACTCTCAGGGAAAAATCATGGTGACAAGCTAAACCAATTAAAATGGATAGTTATTTTGTATTCTTGAATATGTTATCACATATGCACAACTACTTAGAATAAAAATGGAGGTCACGCAAAAATCACGACCCATCAACAGATGATAAGAGGAAAAAGGTGGAGAAAAAAGCAAACTTTATTGTTTCGCAAACAATATATGCTTAAAACGTAGCTCCTGAGCACCATTCCTTCATACAGGCATCTGCATTAGGACCCCCTGGTCTGGAATCACACAGGCATCAAAAGGTGATGGACTAGATCATCAGGTGACTAAAAACTGGTGTTGCCCTGACTTGTTCTTGTTCTTGCTGAAAAAAATGGATTGAAGAAATCCATATTGAAATTAATTTTCTGGAAGAAGCTAAAGTCTAATCTAAGTGCTGATACAGATTTTTAAATTAGAAAGTGCTCCTAAGAACTGAGTTTTGAAACTATGCTAGGTTGAAAACAGGTGTGCTGAAGGTGTCTTCCTCCCTTACTCCTCCCGTGTTGTTTCCATCTTTTAGTAAATTGTTTGCTACTGATACGATGTACTGCTGTTGAAATTGTTTGATCCTTCCAGCTCATATCTATACAGGAATTCTGATGCTTAAGTTCAAGTTAGTTAAAAATAGCACTTCCCCTGCTTCCTCGTGGTTTCCATTATCTGTATAACAGACTGATCAATTTATGTTTCTATGGATAGGAAGGCTTCAGAGTGAAAGCATTCTATATCTGTCTTGTACAAAAAAAGTTTCTATAATTTTTTTAAACTAAATTAGATAGCTTAGGGAACGCTAAAGAAATTGTCTTCCTAGTGACAGTCTTGAATTAGACCAAGCATCCTGTTAACAGTCGCAGCCTAGAAATTGTTTCTGAAAGAGATTGTTTTTTCCTTCCTGCCTTTTAGATTTATACAGAAGAGACTCTCACATGCTTAAGCCTTTTTATCAGTGGTTGACATTTCTCAGTTTTGACACTAGAGATGTAGAAATATTTACTAAAGGGTGTGTGCAATTTTGTTCCCAAATGAGCTATAGAAAGGACTTCCTTTACACTTAAATACTGGCTTAAATATAATTATCTACTGAGAGCTTTACTGAGGTAAGCTTTATTTTTTTCTATTTATTGTGTAAGATGACATTTTGTCAGCATGGCAATAGTTTGAAGTGAATGAAGTAACGTTCCCCGTAGTGTAGGAGTAGCAAGTAGGATGGCTTGTGCCTGCCTTGGAGGAGAAGGGCATAAATTGGTGGAGAAGCAATGGAAAGGGAAAGGTGATGTGTTGCTGTTTTCATCAGAGTCCCTGCACTGAGACACAGAGCAGCAGCCTATGACCCTTGCACAGCAATGGCCCTGGACATAAAAGCTCAGTCTGTGGTTTGCAAATCCTTTGTTTCCNTGTGGTTTGCCTTTGTTTCCGACGGCTGAGAGTGCTGGCACAAAAGCCTTGCCTTTTACACTTCAGCTGCCTTTCTGAAAAAAAAAAAGTTTCAGAAGGAAGCAGGAGCTGCAACAATTCTGTGCTGTATTTCTGTAAAGTACTTATTCTCAGCATAATGTGTGTTCAACTCAGTCTGATCTCCTTATGAGAACCTGTTTTAAAGATAATAGCTACTGGAAAAATGGGAATGTTTGATACTGCAGGAGGAGCAGAAAGGGAGGAGTTTCTTTCCAGAGTTCCCTTGTAACATCAGTTGCTAGGACTGAGATGGGTACCAGTGTGGCTGTCTGATAACATTTCTTAATTAAGTGCAGAGATCAGATACAGAACAGAATAAACCCGAAACAAATTTTTAGTTCAGGTTTTCCCTGTTCTTGCTGTTTATGGCAGCATAAATCCCTTGGTTCAGTCAGGGGCAGTTCAGCTATCAGCAGCGTGTTCCTAGTAAATGGTACTGCAAAGAATGTCTAAAGCCAGTCTGACTGGCTGGTGGGCTCCAGTTGGTTTGGGTTGCTGCAAATGTCACCAAAGAACCCATAATCTAGAAGGACCTATCTAGGTTTTCCCTTCATGGGGAAAAGGCATCACATGGTTGCAGTCTCTTTGTGCCTGTTCTCCTGGGTTCATATGCTAATATTTCAATTAAAAGCCCTCAAAGGTTCAGAAAACTGCATTACAGTAAAGCTGGAATTGCAAGTTTCTATCTGTAAAACCAACATACACAAGATTTCTATTCACTTTTATTACAGTATTTGATCTTGAAGTTAGAACTCATTTTTCTTAATGTTCATACAAAGTTTCATTGATGCTATCCCCAGCTGGCAGAGTTCTGTATACGTTTGTAGCATTTTGTAATGAGTATAAGAATAGCTGCATTCAAAATCTGTAATTTACAAATAGTTAATTTTTTCAATAAGAATGATGGCCTGTTCTTAACTTAAAAATTTCTGTCATTTCTGAAAAAGTTTTGAGAAGGTGTTGTCCTTTTGAGAAAGGAAAAGCTGTTACTCTTGCTTGCACTTGAGAAGTGTCAAATACCATTCCAGGCAGAGAAAGAAATCAACTGCACTTTTGTGAGTTGTACTTCAGGAGTTTGATTCTTAAAGGCTTGCCTCTACAAATGAAAGCAGATTGCAATCCAGTGGAAACCCAGTTGATGTAACTGTTTAGACTAAGTACCTTCAAATTAAGATGGTTAGGGGAAAGGTTTATGATGTTTGTGAGGAGGTACAAACTCACAGAATGACTAGAGGGGTCCTTTTGGTCATTGAGATGGCTGAAACAGTCTGAATGAGGAGGATGTAAATTTTTTGCTGTGCCACAGAAAAGATGATGTTCAGAGGGAGGTGGGGAAAGAGGACAATATTTAAAAAGAACTGAAATGTTGAGATCATTCTGAGGAAATGTGAAAAGTCAAATCCAACCTCTTTTGTATACGAAATTTAAGTCTCCTGTGTAGGACATGTCTCATTTTTATGCTTACCCACAAAGTTCAGTTTTGTTTTGAGATATGTTTGCCAATTCTATTATGGAGTGCTTACTCTGCTTATAATTAGGAACAAATAGGTATATGTAGTTAATTAACAAAGAACAAAGATTTTAACTGTTGTTCAGCTGTAAAGCACGATGGCTTTTTGACAGGCATGTTAGTCATACATTGGAACCTGTATTTTAGCTGTACTTTAGCAACATACCATTAACATTCTTTGATTGAAAGGCAAATCTTCAAACACTCCTTTCCTGGAATAGGTGCTACAGCTTGGTGATCAAGAGTTGGCCTTTAGTGCTATAATCTGACTGTCATTTCAAGGCTTTGCTGAAAAAAAAAGTGATCCCTTCATCATCTCTCCCCTTCCCCCCATTGCCTTCTCTCGTGTGTTTGTAAAAGTGTTTTTGCAGCTGTGTAGAGAATCAGATTTTAATCTAGATCTGTTCCTTGATCCAAGTGACTGCATAACTGCGTGAATGTTTTGCCAACAGAGGGCTAAGGTGAAATACAGTGTGGAAGTGGGAATCAGTACCTAGATATGGGAGTGGGTACGATACTTTCCCATTCCCCAAGTTGGAGTGAGGGAAGTGTGGCTAAATTTGATCTTGATTCTAAGTGAATACCTGCTGTCCAGTTTTTAGCTGTGATTGCAGGTGGTTTTGCTGTGGACATCAGGTGTTTTGAAGTGTTACAGCTTTTTTTACTTTGCTGGCGGTTGCTTCATAGTAGAGCTTCTTTGTACAATGTCAGACAGTTTAAGTGGTCTTTGCCTAGAAACTTTACCTTAAAGTTACTTGAATGAAGCTATGGATAAGGTCGTATCTTTTGGGATTCACTTAGCAATCAGCTTCTGAAGGAGGAGAGCAGAAATTTTAACACCTTGAACCTCTGCAACTAGTTTGATAACAAAATTTATATCACAATGATCTGGTTAGGGGATAAAACCTCATACAATGAGGTAGCTCTGGTAGTTCAAAAAACCTGTCCAAAACAAAGTATTTTTTTCAGTCCAAATCATCTGCCTCTGCACAGTCAATTTCTGCCTCAGCGTGTGTGTGCACACACATACTTGAGCCTAGGCCTGACTGAATTTTTAAAATTACCAGAAGATTTTGGGACGGTTCACAGAAGCTGTTTGTTAAAAGCTATCCTGACAAAATACCAAACTCCGATTGATGAACTTGGTCTGGAAGTGTAGGTTCATTACCCCTGTTTTATTTGAGTTCCTATAAACAGTATGAGTAAAACTCTTACAGCATTTTAATACTATGCTATAACAGTGAGTGTACTTCTCTGTAGCATTCCTAGCTTGGATTGCATGAAGTCTTGCATGTAAGTGATGAAAGAATCTGCTCAAGAAAAGCACTGTACTTTCTATCTATACTTTTAAAAGCAAACCCTTTATGTTGTCACATTTTCTATTTGTGAAATGTAATATTTTGGGGATGAACATTTTTATAGATTAAAAAGTCATGTGTTTATATACCTGTATGCCCACATAAACTGAAGAAGAGGCTATCTTTCATTACTCAAAAAAGATGAACTATGTTTGAACAAGTGTAGTCAGCTAAATCCTATATCTCCTAGATGTTAAAATGTCTGTATGTGATAAATTCTGTGAATTCTATAATAAATGAAAAAAAGAAATTGTCTCAAGGTATGACGGGGAATTCCTTTCTAACCATTCACACTTCTCATTATTTTCTTTGAGAGCCTTTTGGTGGAATAACCTATTATTTTACATTGTTAATGAAGCAAAAAGTCTATTCTTTGACATGTATTTTCTTAAAGTAGCCTGAATTACTAGGAGAAACAGAGAGAAAACATAGGGATACCAGTTTTCAAATTGTCAGAGCAACTTAGACCAACATTCTGGCCAGCAAATAAGATGTTATCACTTAATTTTTGAAATTAGTCTCCTGTTCAGTTACAAAAAAAAAAAAGATAAAATCAGAAATTTCAACTTTGTGCTGCAATTTTTCTGTATTCTTGCATGGATACACACACACAGAGCCCTTTTTTCTCAAGGTATTTTTAAAAATACATTTATTACATTTCTGAGTAAATGTTGCACTCTTCAGGTGTCATAGCATGTCAAATATAATGGTGGGGTTTCTAAATTTGAGATCTCTTGTTAAATGAAGACCATAAGGTGTTTCTGTATTGAGTTGCATGCATTTCAGAGAAGCACAGTACCAAATAACCTGTTAAAGCAGGCATGGCCCATAGTAGGCATAGGCCAAACCTGGCCCAAGGACAGTTTCTATTCAGAACATAACAGAAGTAGACTGTGGTGCCTTGTGGACTGTGCTGAGAGATGACGCAGTGGTCCAAAATTTGAGTAGAGAAAGCTTAATCTGTTACCTCCCACATCTCCCCTTGGGGTTCAGTTTTGGTTGCTGCGATGACATGTGTGTTTCGTGACTACTTCCCACAAATGTTACAGCCAAGATATTGACAAAGTGCTGTAAATAATCCTGTGTTACAGGAGATGGGCAAGGAATATTGCTGGGAAAAGAACATGAGTTTAATTTGATTTAGGTATAATGAGCTGGAAAGCAGCAACTCCCTGCAAGGGGGGCAAATGCATGAACTGCATACTTAGATAATGCCTTTGTCGTGTAATGTTTCACAGAGGTCCATTTGGCCTGCAGGCAGGTATCTTAGGGGTTTGGCATCTACTTTCAAGGAATCAAGTACTTGTAATCAAGTGTTTGATATTTGATAACATTGTGCTGTTTAGTGAATTGTGTTTGCTCTGTGCATGCTGAATTGGTATTGACTGTTAAGCATACTTTATGAAAACTCTAGATCACTTTTATGTTAAAGAATTCTGTATTTGTATTTTTAAGCTTTTATTAAATAAACCTATATGATGTTTGAGCATCTCAAATACATCTATTTCTTTATAACGGACCTGTGACGATGTTAATGTCAGCCTCCTCCTCTAAATCTCTCTCTCCTTGCCTGCAGGTTAAGGTATTGCACAATCAGCTTGTTCTGTTCCACAATGCCATTGCGGCGTACTTTGCTGGCAATCAAAAACAGCTTGAACAGACACTTAAACAGTTCCACATCAAATTGAAAACTCCTGGAGCAGATGCCCCATCCTGGCTTGAAGAACAGTAATGAGATCATAGAAGAGGACCCAATGTTAACCTAAAAATCATTAAATCTGAGAATAATTAATGGTTGGGGTTGAAGGACTGTTGTAGTGATTCTTGCACAGACAGCTTTAATTTTTTTCCCCTTTTATAATACTGTAAAACTGAATTTGATAGCAAAGTGGGTGACTTTAAAGTAACCAAATGTAATTTCTGTAATTTCAAATATAAATCACTCCTTTTATATGTAAAGGTTGGTGGTTATTTCTGTAACTGGGATGGGAGAGGGAAGGAGGGAGGGGAAACAAAACTATTATAGATTTGCACTGACAAATGATGCTTGTGATTTCTGGTCATTTTGGTGGCTAGTCAAAATATTTCCAAATGGAGGTTTACATGATTTGTACCAACACCTGGTATTTTATAGATGAATATAGAAAACATCTTATGTAATTTTCATACGACTTTTAAAAAAAGGAGAAAGTTAAAAGAGTATTTTGCAGATGAATAATATAAGACCTGTATGCGGTATCTGCATATAAGGCAACAGTAGCAGATGGCTCATTGACAGGTGCAATCGCAGCAAATGTCTTTTTAAAAAATGGACCTTTCCATCAAAGGGTTAAAAAAACCAAGAAACACTAAAGCAAGAATCACTGTCAGTCTGAGGCTTCTGAGCACACGTTTTTGCTTTGCACCAAGTGGTTTGCTGAGTGGGGCCAACCATGCAATGTACTAATTTCATTTAAAATGTTTCTTTCTCTATGAAACAAATACCATACTAGCCTTAAATCACAGGTATGTGCCTTTTTATAAGATAATATTTTCCACCAGTGTACATAATCTAAGAACCCTTTCACGTGATAGTTTGTCAGTTCCCAACAAGGGGAAGGAGACTGTGTAAATGCTGTGTCATTGTACACTTAGAGCAAGTTAAAGCTTTAGTTAAACTTCATGGACAGGTATGATTTTGAGAGGAAATCAGGCCAGTATGTTTTTTCTGTTTAATTGAAAAGCATACTTCAGTAATGGGTGTAACATGGAGGATACATTTTTAATTTCTCCATCATTTGTGTAGTCCTTAAATGTAAAATTATATGTCAATTTTATCATAGACATTTTAAATTCAATATATTGGAGTCCTCATTTGCACATGTTACGTTGCTTTATCTTATGTTAAGTAAAATGAAATACTTCAAATATGTTATTTACAATGGTGTGGATTGTATGATTTATGTACTGTATGTTCAAACGCCTTTCAGCTGACATTCTTAAAGTTTTCAGTGCTTAACACAACTGTAATGTAACTGTAAATCAAACTTTTTAATCATTCCTCATTAAATTCTTGGCCTGACAGAGCCTTCTTTATGTTTTTGTTCTGTCAGAATCTCTTGTAATAGCTCAGTTACGTTCCCCAGAATGTATATCCTATGTGAATTTTGTATTCATATTAAACGTGTTTGCAGTCAAACTTTCTTGACTTGTGATGGTTAAAAGTAGAAGGGAGCTTCTGCACTGAAAGCTTAGCCCTGTTTTTGTGAGTTACCACTCCTGCCCAAGAACACCTCCTAAAGCAGTGCTAGGTGGTAACGTTGTTGCTGTTTTGTTTCAGGGTGATTTAATAGTGTGCAAGTTCAACTGGAAGGTAAATCCATAGTGAAACAAATCTTTCAGTATACCTGGTTCTTGACTTAAACTTTTAAAGGCATTTAATTTCGTGTACAATTCTTATGAAGCCATTGACTTCCTCTGTCTCTGAATCTTGGCATGTGTGTGGTATGATGGTGCAAGGAAAGTGAGCTGTGTGACTGTGGTTTGAGCTAGGAAATGTATTTAGAGCAGGAATGAAGAATGCAAACCCACTGACTACAGCTGAAGTACCAGCTTTCAGAACACTACAGGAAAAGGATACATAAGGAACAGGTGCTCTTGGATCCTCTCTCAGATTGATGTGTCTCCTGACTAGGATAGTTGCTGCTCAGAAGGAACTGAACTGTCAGAAATGGTAAGAGTGAACTTGAATCTGCAATTGCCTTATGAACGACTGACCCATGTGGCCTTGTGCAACCCTCAGACTTTTGCAATGCCTTAGAACTGCAGGAGTCTCTTCACTTGGAAGAAAAGGTTGGACTAAAGAGATTACTTGATAAAACCTGTCTGTGTATTGTTTAATACCAGGGGGAAGGAAGAATTACTTTCATTTTGCTCACCAAAGCAATTGTTCTAATGGGTAGCCTCAGTGAGGGGTGTTCTCTGTTCAGCTGGTCAGTAGGTTATTAAACTGATAGTAGCCCACTGTAGTAGTTTAACTTTCTTTCTTTGTCACCACTCAAATATATGTACTTACAAAATAATTCAAGTTCATATCTTACAGTTAAAATTAGCTTTTTAGATCTAACCAAATTTAGAAACCTGTATCAAGAGATTGTAAGAGAAAAGACACTTCCAAAGTTTCTAATGGGAAGTAATTATGGTTGTCAGGCTGTCTGATGCTTCTGAAGAGGCTTTTAAAATATCTTAAGGTTGTAATGTGGCTTTTATCGAGGTGGGCAGTTGTCAGGATGGGGGCTTTTTGTTGTTTATAGGGGTGGCCATACTCACCTTGTCCGTGGAAGATTTCATCGCTGTTAACAGATTATCACATTAATGCTTACAGTGTTGTGTGAGGTTTCTTAGGATGAAGAATTCAAAGCAATCAGTAGCATTTTCACAAATGCTGTTGTAGATGCTGTACCAGAGACTCGGGGAGCTGTTTTGATTCTCAGTGATCTTCCTGTAAGTTATCTGTACTCCTGGCTTGTTTGAAACTTGTTGCTCCTGTTATTTTGTTTGTCTGAATTCTGCAAACAGCTTTTCTGCTCTAAAAATGCTCTTTGGCCTTCTTCATGCTTTGTCAAGCCCCTTACAAAGAACCTTTCTGGTTATGAAATGTATCTACATTTTTATTTGAAAGAGATATATGCAGGCAGAGTACAGTAACACACCAGCATCATTAAAGTAACAGCTTTTTTTTCAATCTTCAGTAAACTGGTTTTCCCAGAAACCTTATCTCTTGTCTGTTGGTCCTTTAAAAAATGATCAAAGTAATATAAAAGGAAAGCTAAATGTTCCCTTCAACTCTGTTTTGAACTGAATGGGGGGCATATTTGCTTTTTATGCTTTGCTTATCTGCTCTTGTTCCTTGTTGTGGTGTTACAAGAAGTATAAGGTATTGTAATTATTTAGCATTCCTCACCTGCAATTATCTTTAGGTTTGTATTTTATTTTAGTCTGGTTATGTTTCCCATGTTGCATGCTTGGTGTGAGGGTTGTCCTAGTCACAGATTTTTTTATATTGGTGATTAATCTCTTCATATTTTGTGATAGCTCCTACCCTAAACTTACCAACTACTGGCAGCTAAGTTTTGTCAAATTGAAAGGGTTGAGTTTTTTATTAGAAGATCCACAGAGGAGTTGACTGTCACTTGGTTTATATTTCTCTCATGTCTTGTTACTCGGCCTTGTTAGTAGCTCTTTGACATCTTTATGTTCTGGTGTTAAAGGTAGGGATATATAGAAAGCACAGTTCTGTGTCTGTGACAACACTCTTGTTCACCTCTCTACACTTACTTTCACCAAGATCCTCTCTTTTCATTTCCAGAGTCTTGTGTGGACCCCAAATGGCCAGGGAGCCCAGCTGTGTTTACGTGTTTTCATCATCATGGCAATAGTTTGAAGTGAATGAAGTAACGTTCCCCGTAGTGTAGGAGTAGCAAGTAGGATGGCTTGTGCCTGCCTTGGAGGAGAAGGGCATAAATTGGTGGAGAAGCAATGGAAAGGGAAAGGTGATGTGTTGCTGTTTTCATCAGAGTCCCTGCACTGAGACACAGAGCAGCAGCCTATGACCCTTGCACAGCAATGGCCCTGGACATAAAAGCTCAGTCTGTGGTTTGCAAATCCTTTGTTTCCTACGGCTGAGAGTGCTGGCACAAAAGCCTTGCCTTTTATACTTCAGCTGCCTTTCTGAAAAAAAAAAATAAGGGGGCAGGAGCTGCAACAATTCTGTGCTGTCCACTCTTGGTGTATTTCTGTTAAGCACTTATTCTCAGCATAATGTATGTTCAACTTTTTATAATGGCTGTAGGTTAACAGAACTTCTGTTTTCTGAGCAAATACACTCAGTCTCATCTCTTTATGAGAACCTGTTTTAAAGATAATAGCTACTGGAAAAATGGGAATGTTTGATACTGCAGGAGGAGCAGAAAGGGAGGAGTTTCTTTCCAGAGTTCCCTTGTAACATCAGTTGCTAGGACTGAGATGGGTACCAGTGTGGCTGTCTGATAACATTTCTTAATTAAGTGCAGAGATCAGATACAGAACAGAATAAACCCGAAACAAATTTTTAGTTCAGGTTTTCCCTGTTCTTGCTGTTTATGGCAGCATAAATCCCTTGGTTCAGTCAGGGGCAGTTCAGCTATCAGCAGTGTGTTCCTAGTAAATGGTACTTAACAAATTGTGTGTCCTACTGTGCTAATCAAATAATTATATATCTTGTTGCTCTTTAAAGAAAGAAAAATGTAAATTCAAGCACTTAAGAGTTAAATGATGCAAAAACTTGTGTTGCCTGTTCAGTCTTGATTTGCCTTTCTTACATATGTGTATGCATCATGCTAGTTTTATGTGATGGTAATAATGAATTGCAGGGTTTTGTTTTGAGATCTTAACTACCAGAGTGCTTAATTTTGAAACCAAATAGAACTTGGTTTTAATGGGACCAGAGTGTCACAATTAACTTTCTCTCCTGCCTTTGTCCAAACACTGGAGAATTGAGGGCTTGTAATGAAGATGATGACACCTTTTGTTCAGGTGATATAAATTGCTTTGTTTCCATTAGATCTGTTCTGTCATTAAATTTGTGTTCAGACTAAAGGATTAGAAGCTCTTGTGCTCTGAAGAAAGGCAGAGTTTACAAAAGACAAGGTGGTTTGGGTTTCTTTTTCTTCTGATAAGAAAAAATAAAAGCCTTACAAAAAGTAGTAATCTTGAAAACTGTCTTAAGCGAGCTTAACTTCATTAACTAGAAATCTTAAGAAATTAACAATATGATTTGGTCTTGTAGTATACCAACTCATCTAAATGCTATCTGTTCTAGGGAGGTGCATTTGTTGTTTATTATAGGTGGGGCTGCTTGATCTACCTATTATTAAAATTGCCTAATACTTCCTACTCTAAAGACCTGTTTTCAGTTGTTTATAACTCAGATGAATTTTAGCCATGTGGGCAAAATATTTGCCTGTTGACTGTTACATGTTTAGGTGAAAAAAATCAGATAAAAACTTAAAATTAATTTGCTAACATGTTTTGGAAAAGTTCAGGGAGAACAAACCTGCAGGGTGAGGAAAAGTGAAGAGTTTAACTTCACATCCGGACTGGCTGCCAGGTCCTCTGCTGTCCTGTTCGAGTTTTGACTTTTTTAATACAATGCTATTATGCAAGTCTCTTGTTTGGCTTGCGCTTTCCGTCTTTTCGAGTGAACATTTGTGCTCATGACTGGCAGCAATGAAAACAAGTCCCTTTGGCTCCAACACAAGCAGTTACAGTCCAAGCGGCAAAGCACTTCCTCGCTGATGACCTCAGGGGTGACCTGACACTCTCGAGGAATGTCCACTCTGGCTCAAAGCTGAGTGTGTCCTCTCCAGCTGCTGCTAACCCTGCCAAGTAGAGATGTGTGCTGTGATGGGAATTGCCTTTTACTGCAGTTGAACTCTTATCATTCAGTGAATTTTGAGCTTAAATGACCAGGTTCTGGCACTGCAAGTCCTTAAATTTTCCTTTTGTTCTACTATAATTTTTTTTAATTGAGTGACTCAAACAGGCTGTCTTGCCAGACTAGTAGGTCAAATCTCTGGCTGCAGAAGTGTGAGCAGGACTGGTGTAACCTCAGCGACCATGGGCCTGGGCTCTGGGCCTGGGGCTGTAGCAGGCCACCTGGTCTCCCGCTCTTCCTCTGGTTCCTGCCTCCCAGCCCCTGAGGAGAGGCAACAGTGTAGGTGAGACACTACACACTCAGGTAGGACATGATTTTGTCCTCCTGCTCCTGCCTTCCCACCCCTGGCTGTGCCAAGGTGTTATTTTCTCTCTCATGTGCTCAGCTCAGAAGCTCTGGTGGCTGATTGAGCAAGACTTGAGGTAAGGGTTTTTCCTTCTCCCTCCCTCCTCTCTCAGGAAAGGAAGAGCTTCTGTTTCCGCCTTGGAATTTGCCTCCTGTAAAAAGAAGTGTTGGGGTGTGTGTGGGCTGACTATTTATTGACTTGAGTGAAGTTCTTCACCTTCATTCTTTTTGGGAAGATGGCTTTTTCTTAGAAATAGGATTCAATCTCTTCATAAAATATTTTAGAATAATTTGTATTTGTTTGCTCTATCATCAGTGGATGGAAGTTTGGCTTTCAGGTATCCACAACTCACGTGCGCTGCTGCCTGGAGTGCTGTAACCCAGGACTGTGATCACACCTGAAATGCATCTGAACTTATCTCACAGCGTCCGCTTTGGACACCCAAGGGCCCCGTCTTGCCTGCGTTTCCCCGGAGCTTGTTGGGCTGAGCCGGCGGGGAGCGCCCAGGTGAGGGATGCGGGATGGACCAGGGATGCGCGTCCTTGGGAGCGTGGACAGAGGGCGAAAGACTTCAGCCGTGGAGGGGAACCCGTTCCATCCAGCTGGGCGCGCTGCCGGCGGCACCGCCGTCCTGTTTCTATAGAAATAGTTGCTGCGAGCGCCTGACAGCGTGCGGGAAATGATCGATGGATGTGTGGATGGATCAGATCAGCAGGAGCTGGCTAAGACCCAGTGCCCCCCGAGGCGCCACTGCGCATCTCCGCTCGCCGCGGGACCGGCGCTGGGGCGCGGGTCGCTCCCCTCCCGCACGGGCGTTTCGGCGGCACGGGCCGGGCACGGCGGGGGTCTGGGCCTCGCTACCCCGCGGCCCGGCCGCTCCTGGGGCCGCCACTGTCACCTGCCGCGGCCCCG